>JAKJMR010000995.1:229599-257471 GCA_024449315.1 Daboia siamensis | reverse complement strand
TTATTATTATTATTATTATTATTATTATTATTATTATTATTATTATTCCCCTGTCATGGACCGATCATCATCTCCTGCGGCTCGTCTTCCATTTTGCCACTCCCCGTCGTGGGGTTGTTGAACCAATGAGATGGTTCCGCCCCAGGCGCTTAATGGACCCTTAGAGGTTCCAGGCAGCACTGGGGTCCCCACCTGCCTCCTTTGCTCACAGCTCGGCAGATGCCTTAGTGGAAGCCTGGGAAAAGGCAGCCATGGAGGCACTTGACTGAGTTGTACCCTTGCAGCCCTTGACCCGGTGCAGATCCCAGTGGGCTGCATGGTTTTCCATGAAGCTCCGGGAGATGAAGCATCGGAGACAGGGCCTAGAGAGCTGTTGGAGATCCACCCGGCCTGAATCCGACCGATCGCGACTAAGATCCTTTACAAGGACTTATCTTGCGGCGATGAAGATGGCGAGGTCTAATTACTTCGCTACCCTCATCGCGTCTGCAGATAACCGCCTGGCTGCCCTGTTTAGGGTGACTCACTCCCTCCTTAATCAGGAGGTGAGGGAGGATCCCTTGCAGGGTCATGCCGAGGAGTTTAGCCAACATCTGTCGGACAAAATCGCTCGGATTCGGACCGGTTTGGACTCCAACTAGGCAGAGTCTGACGATCAGGACATGGGCAGTCTTGTCGATGTTATCTGGGAGGAGTTCGATCCTGTGACTCCAGAGGAAGTGAACAGGATTATGGGGAAGCTGAGCTCCACCACGTGTTTATTGGACCCGTGCCCTTCCTGGCTGGTTTATGCAGCTCGGGAGGGGACATGAGGCTGGCTCCAGGTGGTGATATCTGCTTCCTTGAGTGAGGGTAGTTTCCCCTCCGTCTTGAAGGAGGCGTGGTGAGACGTTTCCTCAAGAAGCCTGCCTTGGACCTACCTGTATTAAACAACTTTTGTCCGGTCTCCAAACTTCGCTTTCTTGCAAAGGTTGTTGAGAGTGTGGTGGCACATCAGCTCTCTTTGGTCCTGGAGGAAGCTGACTATCTGGACCTGTACCAATCGGGTTTCAGGCCCGGGCACAGCACGGAGATGGCATTGTTCGCTCTGGTGAATGATCTCTGGAGAGCTCGGGACAGGGGTTGTTCCTCTGTCCTAGTCCTATTAGAACTCTCAGCAGCTTTTGATACCATCGACTATGGTATCCTACTGCGGCATCTCAGGGGATTGGGAGTGGGAGGCACGGTTCTTTAGTGGTTCTCCTCCTACCTCCTGGGACATTCACAGTCGGTGTTGGCAGGGGGACAGAGGTCGACCTCGAGGCCTCTCGTTTGTGGAGTTCCTCAGGGGTCGGTCCTCTCGCCTCTCCTGTTCAACATCTATATGAAGCTTCTGGGTGAGATCATTTGTGGCTTTGGAGTTGGGTATCATCAGTATGCTGATGATACCCAACTTTTCATTTTGACCCCAAACCACTCCAGTGATGCCCTCGATGTGATGTCCCGTTGCCTGGAGATGGTCCGGGTCTGGATGGGGAGGAATAGGCTTTGGCTCAACCCTAAGAAGACTGAGTGGCTGTGTGTACCGGCATCTCGGGAAACTCAGATCATTCCATCTCTTACTATGGGGGGTGAGTTATTACCCCCCGTAGATAAGGCTCGCAACTTGGGAGTCCTCCTAGATTCACAGCTTTCTTTAGAAGATCATATAGTAACTGTGACTAGGGGGGCCTTTGCCCAGGTTCACCTGGTGCACCAGTTGCAGCCCTATCTAGACCGGGATGCATTGCGTACAGTCACTCATGCGCTCGTGACTTCTCGGTTAGACTACTGCAATGCTCTTTACATGGGGTTGCCCTTGAAGACCACTTGGAGGCTCCAACTGGTGCAGAATGCAGCCACGTGAGTTGTGTTGGGGGTCTCCCGATACTCCCATGTTACACCTCTGCTCCATGAGCTGCATTGGCTTCTGGTTGCCTTCCGGTTGAGATTCAAGGTGCTGGTAATGACCTACAAAGCCCTACATGGCATGGGTCCGGAGTACCTTAGGGAGCACCTGCGGCCGGCATCAACCTCCCTCTGCCCAGTGCGCTCCCACAGAAAGGGCTTCTTCAGAGTGCCACCGGTCAGAGAATGCTGACTGGTGGCCCCCAGGGGGAGGGCGTTCTCTGTGGGTGCGCCTGACCTGTGGAACCGTTTACCGGTTGAGCTCCAGATGGCTCCCGACCTCCGCTCCTTCCGACGTGATCTAAAAACCTATTTGTTTGAACAAGCGGCCTGGTCTGATGGGTTTGGGTTTTAATTATTGTGGTTTTAATGTTTTTAATATAATTTATTTACTGTTTTTAATTTTTGTATTTTTGTATTTTGGTATTTATTGCCCTATTCACTGCCCTGAGTCCCTTGGGAGAAGGGCGGTATACAAATTAAATTAAATATATTATTATTATTATTATTATTATTATTATTATTATTATTATTATTATCATCTTGAAAAATAGAGCCAGGCATTCTGAAAAGTTAAATGAGTTTTGGATAACATCAACAACAAAGCTACAAGTGTAAGGACTGTACACTGTATGTTGTAGACGACTCCTGTGATTTAGAATGTTTTGAGGGCTTTAGTTGGTTTGTGTGCTATGCCATGTGGTTGAAATAGTCTATTGGTGGTTTTTGATATTTTTGAGGTACATCAGGATTATCCTTTTCACAGCTATATTGCATTGAGTAGGCATTTTTAATAAAGTTGCGATGGTATCCATTTTGTTAGAAGATGCTGTATAGGTGAACTGTTTCCTCTTTCTGATTTTCAGGGTTGCTGCAGTGTTTATGCTCATCTAAATGGTGTTTTTATACAGCTTCTTTTATGGCAGATTGGATTGTTACTTTGGTTTAGTACATGCAAAAGCATATATTTCTTAATTGAGGAAACAATTGACCATCTGGAAAACAAAGATATATTAGACCAGACATGTCAAACTCATGATTTCACAAGTTTAACAACAACAACAACAACAATAGTAATAATAATAATAATAATAATAATAATAATAATAATAATAATAATAGTAATAGTAATAATAATAGTTGGAAGGTACCTTTGAGGTCATCTAGTCCAATCCCTGCTCAGGCAGGAAACCCTATACCATTTCAGACAAATGGCTGTCCAATCTCTTCTTAAAAACTTCCAGTGTTGGAGCATTCACAGCTTCTGGAGGCAGGTTGTTCCGCTGGTTAGTTCTTCTAATTGTCAGGAAGTTTCTCCTTAGTTGCTTCTTTCTTTGTTTAGTTTCCATCCGTTGCTTCTTGTCCTGCCTTCAGGCGCTTTGGAGAATAGCTTGACTCCCTCTTCTTTGTGGCAGCCCCCGAGATATTGGAACAGTGCTATCATGTCTCCCCTCGTCATTCTCTTCATTAAACTAGACATACTCAATTCCAGCAATTATGTGACCAATGTATTACTGAATAAGTTGAACTAGGAGAAATAAATAATGGAAATAAAATTTCTTAATAACCTTAGGTATGCTGATGGGATTTTGATGGTTGAAATGAATATCATTGATTTAAGCATTGCACAACTTCTGTTCATACAGTTAGTTGAAGTGATTTGATCCACCTTCACATATGATTTTAAATTGCATATATAAAGCATATATTTTATTAGTGCTGTTTTTCACTCAAGACAAGTTATCATTATTGTGTCATAGCAGTATAACATATCAATCCCACTGACTTCACCAATATTTTATATGTGCTGCTGATTGCTGAATTTCATCATGTGAGGATTTGTGTGATGTAGAAATGGAGGAAGGATAGGAAAGGACAGGTTTTTTGGAATATTTCTTCCTTCTCCTCCTTCTACTTCCTTTTGTTGTGGTGGTTGTCAGAAAATTTAGGCAAAGATGTGAAATTATGGAATCTGCTGCACCTGCCTAGCTGAATTTGCAGTCCAAACAAAGAATGCAGAGTCGAAATGGCTAAGAAAATAGATTAATAAATGTACTATGTAATCTGTTTCAGAAATTCTTCTAGACTAATGTTGCTTCCACAGTTTTTCTTGGCTTGTATTATCACTAAAATAGCATCAAGATCAATAGTTATTTAACATTCAACATGTATCTTATAATGATGTCATCTTCCTTGTCTGAAAGATGTCCAGTTGTCCTAATATACCTCTCAGCTCATGTACTCATGCCAATATGAATTATATCCACACAACCTTCTGCTAGAGAACCGAACAGCTGCCTCGATGACCTTTCTTCCTGTTTGTCTGTCAGATACAATCTCACTTGCATTACAAACATCCCTGCAATTCCAAATTCTAAACCACCCAAGTGATTTCAGTTCCTTTGTGCATAGATATTTCACATTTACAAATATACTGGATTGTCGTGCAGAGGGGCTGCAGACCACAGATAGGAATTCCCTAACTTCAGCTTTAATGTGCATGGTTGATTCTGTCAATTTTGTTTGAATTTCTAAGCTTAGTCATGGCTGCTCAGACTGTTAGAATTCAACAGAAAAAGTTCATATAGACATTCAAATGCATTGCAATAGTCTTAATGTGTGTGTGTATGTGTACACACACACACAAACACACACACACACATACATACACACACACACAATATATATATATGGCTAGAGGTTCAAACCAAAGAATTTTGCATAGAAATTTAATGGATACTATTCTCACCCATCCTTACTCTAGAGCAGAGGTGTCAAACTGCCAGCCCGCGGGCCGAATGTGTCACACGGAAGCCATGCCTTCTCTATTGCTGACAATGTCAAAACATTCCTGATACGTCGCTCGATATCACATGAAGTCACGGGTTTGACATGTCTGCTCTAGAGTGATTCACTTATAGCAAGTCTCAAACACATAATGTTATCATCAAATTTGTTGTACATCTACCTGCCTGTTATTTCTCAGTTCTTTTCCATTTCAGTATACTACAGAAATCACACAGATATTTTTATATAAAAAATATCTAATTATGATATTAGTTACTCTAATTGTCAAGCCTGATTTGCACTTTCACCTATATTTTGCTTCACTCAGCAGCTTGACAAAGAAAAGAAAGGAAGTGGAATGGAATGCAAGGATGGGGAGAATTGAATCTGAGCATCATCTGTTCCCATGAGACAGTGCTCCAACCCAAGGATTCATCAAGCAGGTGGACTAGCATGGTTTGCTGGTTCCCATAACAAAATGAACAGAAGTGATTGGTGGATGTAACAGACTGAGTGGCCCATAGGGAAAGGGGGGTGGATTAACTATGCTAGCTTTTTTTGTGGAAAACTCAGAGCTGGTTTCGCTTCGGCTGTACCAATATGATTTATTCAGTAAAATTTATACTCTTGGTAAAATAACGTCCCAGGAATTTCTTTCTTTTTTTTTTTTGGATCCCCCAACTTGACACTAATACTAATACTAGTATTCTTTTGATACTCTCCAGAAGATTTGCTTATAATATCCATATCAATTTAAAACAAAAGCAATGATAATAAAACACTGAGAAATCAAAATTACCAAAGTCTGCTATTTCATTTTCCTATGGAAATGTAACAAGAAAGAACATAACAAGTTCTATTCTATGATAGTCCAATACTATGCAAACTGCTTATCATCAATTATTTAAAAAGTGTTTGTAAAGAAGGTATTTAGTCAAATCCTTATGCCTTATTTATTCTACATTTGTTCAGAATGAAACAGTTAAGTTCTTATTACTGCCTGATCTTACAAATGTCTTTTTGAACACTTAGCTTTGTTTTTGATAGATGACAGATTATAAGGAAGGGAACATTAGCAATGATCTTATCATCTCTTGATATCTATGTCAAGGGCAAGGAATAATGTAATAAATTATCTTCATTTATATAATAAAACTGCCAGATTAAAAATAATGTCTACTGAGTCTGATATTTTACATTCTAAAATCATGTCCACGGATTTTATTCTGAGATACAGAAATGCTTTTTATACTGTGATTATATCATAGGGAAGCAACTCCTGAGGGAGGTATATGAGCATAAAAGTGAAAAGTGAAAAATAACCTGATAATTTCCAATACATTCCAGTGTTACAGAGTTAATATTCAGAATATTTAGTTTCCAAGTCTTTATTTTTGTTTTATTTTTTTTGTAAAAGTTTTATTGGTTTTTTACAATAACAGCCTTAGTGGCTGGTGTACATTTTTTAGAAAATGTACACCATTTTTTTTAGAAAATGTACACTATTTTTCTATTTTTTAGAAAAGAATATACAATTAATAATAGTTAATAAACAATCAATAATAATTAATTTTTATATTGCCATAATTAGTATATAAATTTATAATATATTTCCTTGATCTTCTCTTCACCCAGTAGTATTCTCCTTTTACATCATTAAAGAAATATAATTTCTAATATTTGATATTTTCCATATTTAAATAATTAAGTAAAAACATTTTCTTCTATAATTATATCAACAATAGTATCATCCATATGTAGCATTTTTTTCTTATCAGCTTGTTATTTTCATAAGAGTCATCTTATTGATTCACCATGTGTCTTATTTTCATAAATCTTGTTTAATCTCAATTTCTCCATAATATTCAAACAATTCTTAACAATCATATTTTCCCAGTATTTAACATCTATACTACTTATTTATCATAACATCTGTCCATAACATCTTTCTAGTCAATTTATATTTCCCTTCTATTTGTAAAAATGAATTAAATGACTATATATCCTTTTTTTCTGAGTTCTTATTAAGCCTAATTTCCCCTCAATATTTCAATCATTCATTAATCCTAAATCTTTTCAAACTTAATTTGTCTTTAAAATTCAAACTTTTCCTAATATTTTTTTACATTTTGTATCTTATCAAAAAATACTATAACTCTTATCCCACTTATTCTAAAGTCCCTTTATGGCCAAAGGTATTTGTTTATTTAGCCATATTCAAAAAAGTGTTTACTCATCTAATATTCCATCTGGTAGGGTGAATCCAGTCTCTTCAGCCCATCTCTAATCTTCTTCCTTTGCCAAATTGTTTTCCAAATTAATATTTTCAACCTGTCCAGTTCTTGTATTTTTGTAGTTATTGTTAGGAGTAGAGGATACATAGTAGATAGGATGTATGCATTTTGTCTCCCAAACAGTGATTCTCCTAGCAGTGTCCATTTTATTAAGTCTTCTTTCTTCTCAGGTTTCTTTTGACGTTCTAATGCATAGAGACTTGGTGGAGCAGAGGGCTAATGCCTCCTTAAGTAACACCAGCTGCCTGCAATTAGTGCAGGTTCGAGTCCCACCAGGCTCAAGGTTGACTCAGCCTTCCATCCTTCCGAGGTAGGTAAAATGAGGACCCAGATTGTTGGGGGCAATAAGCTGACTTTGTAAAAATGCCGCTGGGGGGGGGGGGGGCAAAAGCCCTAATAAGCAGACATATACATAGAATGAAGGCTATTGCTAAGCACATTGATTTGTGCTTCTTAGATTGTAAGCCGCCCTGAGTCTTCGGAGAAGGGTGGGATATAAATGGGATTTTTTTTAAAAAAAGTTATCTTTTCCATATTTACTGTTGTATCTAAGTCTGATAAGTTTTTTCTGTTTGTATTAAGTTACAATTCCTTTCATTTATAACTTCACCAGTTGAATTTTTTTTTCTAGTTCACATTCTGTTGTCTGGATTGTTTGTTCATTCTTTACCATCATTCTTTGGATGTTTTTTTTATTGTAGATTTAAGTTAGAAGTATATTCACTTATAGTATCAAAGTTATGTTTAATCTCCTCATGGTTTAATTCTATTGTAGTTTGTATCTGTCATAGCATTGCATAAATTTTGTCTTGGAAAGTATTTGTCTTGCTTGAAGTGTTTCTAAAGGTCTTTGATCTTTCAGGCTAAATCTTTCAGGAGTAGATATTAAGTGTGGTTTTCTATCGTTTTTAATGAGTATGTCATATAGATGTTACCTTCCCTTTTCGAGTAGTCCATCATAAATGCCATAGTCTCTGTAATTAGCCTTGTCAAGCTAACCAAAACTCAAAATCCATACAGTCCAATTTTGTGTAGTTCTTGGTTTTATATATATATTTTTGTAATCCACTGTAATTTTCAGTTGTCAAGGTTTCAGTAAAATCAATGTTTTATAACAATTCTTTTTTTATTTATTTATAACGATTTTATTAGTTTTTTTCTTATATTCATATGTTAGTTTTTCAACCAGTATGCAGTCTGGATTTAAAAGTGCTAATACATAATCAAATCCTAATCCTTGGTTCTTTCCTCTAGCCATTTGTAGAATGACTTCCAGGCTTGGTAGTATTCTCTTTCTTCTTTATCTTTCAATCTCATAGTTAATCTGTTTATCTCTGTGCATTGCAATATTTTTTTAATTACTTCTTCCTCTGGTGGTACTCCTTCATTTTTCCAATATTGCACGAAGGCTATTCTTGCTGCTGTTGTGATGTGTAGAACCAAATATAAACTTTGTTTATTAATCTTTTCTGGTATCATACCTAATAGTTCAGGATTAAATTGTACATATTCTCCCAACATTTTTTCTAACCAGGCATGTATTTTTTTTCCAATAAGCCTTTGGTTTACCACATGTCCATCACATATGATAATATGTGCCTGAGTTATGTTTACATTTCCAACATCTATCGGACATATTTTTAAACATTTTTGCTAATCTTGCTGGTGGCAAGTGCCCTCTATAAAACATTTTATATAGATTTTCTTTATACGAAGTTGACATTGTCAATTTATAATTTCTCTCCCATACTTTTTTTGCCATTTTTCTAGTTCTGTATTATAGCCAAAAATTTTCACCCACCTTGTCATTGTTTCTTTAGTTTGTTCACTTTCCACCTCCAAAATTATCAAAAAAATATACATTTTCTTAATTAATTTCTCATCAGAGGTTACAATATCTTATCGAATACAGTTTGTTCTTTATAAAACCCATACAGTTTCACATCTTTTTCATATTGTGCCCACCATGACAGTTTGATACCCTGATTTTCCAGTTCTTGTCTCAATTTTAATGTCCCATCAATATTTAGTAAAAGGTAAAGGTTCCCCCGCACATGTGTGCTAGTCGTTTCCGACTCTAGGGGCCGGTGCTCATCTCCGTTTCAAAGCCGAAGAGCCAGCGCTTGTCTGAGGACATCTCCGTGGTCATGTGGCTGGCATGACTAGATGCCAAAGGCGCACGGAACGCTGTTACCTTCCCACCGGAGTGGTCCCTATTTTTCTACTTGCATTTTTACGTGCTTTCGAACTGCTAGGTTGGCAGAAGCTGGGATGAGTAACAGGCGCTCACTCTGTTATGTGGCACTCAGGATTTGACCCGCCAAACTGCCGACCTTCTGATTGACAGGCTCAGCGTCCTAACCCACTGAGCCACCGCGTCCCTTTTATATTTTATAAATATTTATATTTTATATTTAGAATATCTCTATATGTCCAAATTTTTTCAAAGTCTACCAAGTTTAGATGTAAAAAAGCTTCCATCACTGATAGCCACCCTGGAAGTTTTACATATATTTTAGTTTTAATTTTTTCCCATACTGTTATCAAAGCATTTCTAATATAGTGATTTTGGAAATACTTATGAATTTTATTTTTCCCATACCACAAAAAAGCATGCCACCCTAACTGTAAATTGTGTCCCTCCAAATATAACAACCTTTTATTCCTGAGAGTTATCCATTCTTTCACCCATGTTAATACAGATGCTTGATAGTACATAACCCATTCAGGTACCCCAAAACCTCCATTTTCTTTAGCATCTTGCAACGTTTTCATCTTTATTCTAGCTTTCTTTCCTTGCCAAACAAACTTCAAAATTAATAAATTTAAATCTTGGAAGAATTTTTTCTGAAGTTTTATCGGAATTGTTTGGGATAAAAATAACAACAACTTTATTGATTAGCCCTTGGGCCATATCAAAGTGCAAAGTTCCAGCAACCAACTGTCACCAAAACTTGATAAAAACAATCCAAAATGGAATTTGATAAAATACAATTTAAAATGGAATTTGATAAAATACAAAATGGAATTTGATAAAATACAATTTAAAATGGAATTTGATAAAATATAATTTAAAATGGAATTTGATAAAATACAATTTAAAATGGAATTAAAATAAAATACAATTTAAGATGAAATAGTAATAAAATACAATCTAAAATGAAATTGTAATAATGTACAATAATTTAAGATATAGATAAAATATGATAACATTATATTTCGGAGTCGCCCTTGCAATCTACCCCAATCAGTCCCACATATGCAGATTTTAACCGGATCATTTTGTTTAAATACTGTGCTATGTTAAATGTTATTTTCAAGTTCTGACCGGACATAAGCCTTGGTGGAGCAGTGGGCTAATGCCTCCTTAAGTAACACCAGCTGCCTGCAATTAGTGCAGGTTCGAGTCCCACCAGGCTCAAGGTTGACTCAGCCTTCCATCCTTCCGAGGTAGGTAAAATGAGGACCCAGTTTGTTGGGGGCAATTAAGCTGACTTTGTAATAATGCCGCTTGGGGTATGTGTGAAAGCACTAACAAGCAGGCATATACATAGAATGAAGGCTACTGCTAAGCTTCTAAGCCGCCCTGAGTCTTCGGAGAAGGGTGGGATATAAATGTAATAATAATAATAATAATAATAATAATAAGATAAGTTATTTTGATATGGGGATCCCAATGGGTCATTCATTTGCTATATAGACCAAGATATCTGTCTCTCACCTTCTTATACAGACAACAGTCAAATAGGATGTGAGCCAGGTCCTCTACCTCTGCCACTCTGCTAATGCAGAGACGCTCATTGTATGGTATAGCATGAAATCTCCCATATCTGACCATTGTGTCAAGCTGTTTGAATCTCGCTCTCGTAAATATCTCCCTAATATGTTTTGGGAGTTGTAACTTCAAATAACTTCCACTTGAAAAGTACATTTGTATTTACTCAGCCATTTCAAGTTACCCACCTTACTAAGGATAGCTATATCAGTTTGTGCTTCTATATCCTTAATTCTTTGGGCAACTCTTTTTTTAGATTGTTCTCCTGTTACGCAAGAGACAGGAAGGCCACAGCTTCTTACAAAATTTGTTAGTTTGGTGATCCAGGACATTTGTGATTGTAGTTTTATTTGCTCTAGTAGGCATAACTTGGAGAGTCTATCAGTCTCCATTTCATTAACTTTGCACCAGTAGTTATAAGGTCTAATTTTAGATAATGACTGAATTGTATGAATTCCCAATTTAGCTCTAACTGCTGCAGCAGATGTTCTTGGATCTACACCCAAAATACATCTCAAGTGCTGGGACTGTGTTTGTTCTAGAACTGTGGTTGAGTAAAGACCCCAAATTTCTTCTCCATACAGGATAAAAATAAAATCTTCGGCAATATATTCATTTTAACTGTAGCAATTCTTCCTAGTACTGACAATTGCAAATTCTTCCACTTTTCCAAGTCTAATTTTATTTGTTTCAATAGCCTTATATAGTTGTCTTCTTTTATTGTTGACATTTGGCTGATAGATATATACCCAAATATTTGATCTTTTTCACTATCTGTACCTCTATTGATTCTGACATTCGGGTTGTTTTTTTTTTTTTTTGCTTATCTGTAAGATTCTTTACTATTACCTTGTTTTTTTCTTTCTTTATTTTTAATCCCGCTATTTCTCCATACTGTTCTATCTTTCCCCACAATTTAAAAATCATTTCCAGAGGTTTTCCAAAATAAATACTAAATTGTCAGCAAATGCTTGTAATTTATATGTTTCACCCTTTATCCCCAACCCTTTAATTTCTGTATCTTGTCTAATATTTCTATTTAAAACTTCCAAGGTGAAGATGAATAACAGAGGGGATAGTGGACATCCTTGCCTTGTGCCTTTTCTTATCTCAAAGCTGTCAGTACAATCTCCATTCACAATCACTTTGTCTGTTTATTATATATTGTTTTTATCATATTTATGAAATTCTGTCCAAAGTCTATTATTTGTAGTTGGTGAATCATAAATTGCCAGGATACATTTTCAAATGCCTTTTGGGCATATAAGAATATTAGCGCCAATTGTTTCCCTGGGTGTAGCTCATAATATTCTAATACATCTATTATCACTCTTAGGTTGCTTTTAATTTGTCTCTTTGGTAAAAAGCCATTTTGATCTGGATGTATAAATTCGGCTAAGTATTTTTTCAGTCTCTCAGCCATTATTGAAGTAAAAAATTTATAATCCACATTGAGCAGTGAAATTGGTCTATAGTTTTTAATCTGAGTCAAATCAATGTTTTATAACAATTCTTTCTTTCAGGAGTCAATTGTCAATTCAATATATTTAGCCAGCTTAAATCCTTCCTGTAACTTCTCTTCTCAATAATTTATCACAGATCAAACTTTTTAAACAGTTCATAAATTTAAACCACAATCAAAGTATTTCTTTTCCTTCAAACACTTTCCAGTCTTACAACCGGCCCAGTATGCAATCTCTTCTCTGTTCCTTAGCAACTATCTTCTTAAAGGTTATTAGAGTTCATGGGAACAGAATTTTTTGTTTCTGGGCATTGTCTTTAATGTGCTGTATTCTCATTGTCTACTAGATGTCAGCAAATATTTATTTTCCAGCTCTTTCAGACAAAAAGTTCTTATTATTTTTTCTTTTTTTAATGTACAATCAAAATCCTTTAGAATATAATTATAGCGGTTTGTTTTAGTTTCTAAGTTTGATCAGATTGTAATATTTTGAATTTAAGGTTCTTTCCTCCTTAAAGGTTAATTCCTTCTTCTGTCTATGGGGGCATGGGAATGTAATCCCCTCCCCTCACTTTTGGAGGTTGTTTGCTTTTGGGATGTTTCCCAGGGACTGGTTGTAAAATAAGGGAGAGAAGATCCCTCACAGTTCCAAGCACTCTGTTCACCGTTGTTCTTGGTAGTGCTCTTGGACTTCAGCTGCAATAGCTGCTAGCCTTTCTCCTGTTGGGTTTGGAGGGCTTTTCCTGGATTAAATGAAGCCATTGCCATTTCTTTGTGATCAACAGGATGCCCCTTCTATGCGGTCACCTCTCCAGAGCGACTTCAGACCCATCTACAGTCCCCCTGGCAGGGTGAAATTAGCTGTGGGGAGCTGAGGTCCGCTTTTGCATGGCCATGCACTATGAGCACAAACTGGAAGTCTCTGTTTTGTTGTTTTTTTTAAACAGGGCTTTCCCTGGAAGAAGTTTCATTTAACATTGTGCTTCTTCTTCATCATCATCATCATCATCATCATCATCATCATCATCATCATAAAGTTGGAAGGGACCTTGGAGGTCATCTAGTCCAACCCCCTGCTCAGGCAGGAAACCTTATACCATTTCAGACAAATGGCTGTCCATGCTCTTCTTAAAAGTGTTGGAGCATTCACCGCTTCTGGAGGCAGGTTGTTCCACTGGTTAATTGTTCTAACTGTCAGGAAGTTTCTCCTTAGTTCTAGGTTGCTTCTCTCCTTGACTAGTTTCCATCCGTTGCTTCTTGTCCTGCTTTCAGGTGCTTTGGAGAATAGCTTGACTCCCTCTTCTTTGTGGCAGCCCCTGAGATATTGGAACACTGCTATCATGTCACCCCTCACTCTTCTCTTCGTTAAACTACACATACCCAATTCCAGCAACCGTTCAGCATATGTTTTGGCCTCCAGCCCCCTAAGCATCTTTGTTGCTCTTCTCTGTACCCTTTCTAGAGTCTCGACATCTTTTTTACATCGTGGTGACCAAAACTGGATGCAGTATTCCAGGTGTGGCCTTACCAAAGCATTGTAAAGTGGTATTAGTACTTCACTTGATCTTGATTCTATCCCTCTGTTAATGCAGCCTAGCACTGTGTTGGCTTTTTTGGCAGCTGCAGCACACTGCTGGCTCATATTGAAGTGATTGTCTACTAAGACTCCGAGATCCCTCTCACAGTTACTACTATTGAGCAAGGTACCACCTATACTATACCTATGCATTTGATTTTTCCTCCCTAAATGTAGACTTTTATTTTTACTTTTACTTTACTTTTTTCACCATTGAATTTCATTTGCCCAGTGTTCAAGTCTGTCCAGATCCTTCTGTATCTTAAGCCTATCTTCTGGAGTATTGGCTATTCCTGCCAGCTTGGTGTCATCTGCAAATTTGATGAGTTCCCCATCTATCTCCTCATCCAAATCATTAATGAAGATATTGAAGAGCACTGGGCCCAGAACAGAGCCCTGGGGCACCCCACTACACACTTCCTTCCATGTAGATGCGGTTCCATTGAGGACCACACGCTGAGTACGGCCTGTCAGCCAGCTACGAATCCATCTGGTGGTAATGCTATCTAACCCACATTTTTCTGTCTTGTCAAGTAGTAGGTTGTGATCTACTTTATCAAATGCCTTACTGAAGTCCAAGTAAATTATATCTACAGCATTCCTCTGGTCCACTAGTTTTGTCACTTGGTCAAAGAATGTAATAAGATTTGTCTGGCATGATCTGTTTTTGACAAACCCGTGTTGACTTTTAGTGATGACTTTGTTTGCATCAAGATGTTCGCTGATTTGTTGTTTGATTATCTTTTCCAGAATCTTCCCAGGTATTGAGGTCAGGCTGATAGGTCTGTAGTTTCCTGGATCTATTTTTTTCCTTTTTTGAAGATGGGAACTACATCAGCTCTCTTCCAGTCCTCAGGTAGTTCCCCAGTGCTCCAGGATCTTTGAAAAATATAGTTCAGTGGTTCTGAGATCACGTCTGCCAGTTCCTTGAGAACCGTGGGGTGTAATCCATCTGGTCCTGGTGATTTGAACTCATCTAGGCTGGACAGGTGCTCACTTACCATTTTCTTGCCTATCTTAACTTGCGTTTCTATTCTGTTTTTTGTGGCACTGGTTTGGGTAGGTTGGACTGTTTTTTCCCTTTGTGTAAAGACAGATGCAAAAAACAAATTAAATAGTTCTGCTTTCTCCCTATTGCTTGTCACCTTCTTGCCACTTTCCCCCACTAATGGACCAATCATTTCTTTAACTTTTTTCTTGTTTTTTATATGTAGAAAGAAGCATTTTTTGTTATTTTTGACATATAGACAGGAACCCACTTGTAAATAAAAATCATGGAAAGAAATTGTATAGAATGTGTATGAGAAGCTTTAGGAGGGCTATTTTCTCAACAACCTTCTCTAGCAAAGTTGGAGATGGGTCAGAAATTATCCAATACCATATGGGTCTAGCCCTGACTTTTTGCTGGAGGGGCAGTCAACTACCCACCCCAAGAATAAATTCAACACCTCTTGGGTACACCAACATGTTACTATCAGGAAAACTTAACCAATTAGGAAAAACATTATCTCCTTGAAGTTTTATCTCTTCTATTAATTATTTCCATTAGGCCAGGTCATTCTATATGTGGCTCCTTTTATTATACAGAGAGTCAATAATTAAAAATTCCATGACAGCCACTTCATTAAGAAATGTGTGGATTTCTCAGAAACCCAGACTTTAGAGGAGGTGATTTGAAGCCTTTTGAATCAGACATTCTCTCTTTTTTGTGAAGTGTTTCGCTGACACAAAAATCAAGGTAGCTCTTTCAAAATTCCATTCTTTTGAATGATGCTGCAATTCTCATTAAACTAAAGTCTTGGTCAATATCTAAACTCAGGTTTTATCTGAAAGCAAAATTTTGAAAATTTACAGCAACTAAAAACTTCCAGACCTGCAAACTCTAGATTCAGAAAATGTAAGACTCACATACTTAGGATTATCCACAGAGATCAGAAAGCAAATAAAGAAATCTTGGAATCATTCTAATTTAATCTAAAGGTGAATTACAAAGGCTTGGAATATACTTGTGGTTTGGAAAGCTTGGTTATTAAAATCTTTCCTTGGAGCAGTTTCTTTATAATGGGTAAGACGTTTTGCTTTCTTCAAGTACCTTTTTGTTTTGTTTATCTGCAAATGTCAAGATTACTGTATATGTTTCCAATAAGATTTAATATTTTTCCCTTTCTGGGAGTCTGTTTCACTTTTGCTGGATAAGTCACTGTGCATGAAGTTGAATGGTTCTTTAAGATGAATGTAGGTTACTTATATCATGTAATATTAAACTACTTCTCCAATAATAAAGCATTTCACTTATTAGCCTTTATAAGCAAATTATTAGCCTTTATAAGCAAATTCAGCATATTCAGTTATAATTTTTCCCCTCATTTTTTGTTGGAAAATAGCAAATTTTAGTCACATGACCATGGGATGCTTCAACTAGTCATAAATGTGAGCCAGTTACCAAGTACCTGAAATACAATTCTGTAACAAAATTTGTGGGGCAGGGGGCAGTGATAACTTAGAAGACTGGTCATGAGTATTTTTTTGAACTCTATCACAACTTTCAATGGTTGGTAAGTGAATGGTCATAAGTCAAAGACTTCCTGTGCATTACAAAAACCTTATCTGCAGTTATAATCTGTAGTTAAAATATTCAAAAGACTCTAGCACAGCATCGCACAGAGAAACTGTTATTACTTTCCAGTTCTTTGGCAAATTTGTGTATCTTACACAATAGAGGCAAGAGACTTTTACATTTTAAAAAAATTTCTCAATGATTTTTTGGTCAGACTGGTTTACCAATACGTTAATGCTTGCTTTATAAATTTCAAATTTAAGTTTCTCGAGTTACAACAAAAACCTTCTTTCTAACATATATTCTGTTTTTTGGGGGGAATTTTTACTGTTATGAATGCTTTCTTCATGTTCATTGTAATATCATCAACAGGCCTTGAATAATTCTGTCTTTTCTTGCCTGTTTAATGTAACAGTCAATGTATCAAGCCACAGTAGCTTAATTACTAAACTGTTTTCCTTATAACTAATTCCTTCATGATATATATGGTTACATCAATGAATGGCCTTTGATTCACAACTTGTATTTATCATAAATTGCAAGGTGTCTAATAGCAAGTATGTTTACAATTCTGCTTGTTCAAAGTGGATGCAAGGTCAAACTATTGGAATAACAATTAACTTGATTGGCATTGACACTTTTCAGTGGCTAAGTACCATTCTGCTTTAGAAAATTTCCTTATGCAAGGATTCAGACTTGTCAATAACTCTACCTGTATTCCTTGTCCATTAAAAAAATGTCAAGATCAGGTACATACAGTATGTATACTCATTGTTAATATCTGTAACAAAGTATAACAACTTTTTGGCATTCTTCATTCTTAACAGCAAAAGACCAGCCGCTCACTGTAACTTACTAGGTTTGACGAAGGATTCTTCCTAAAAGTGAGGACAATTAACCAGTGAAACAGCTTGCCTTCAGAAGTTGTGGATGCTTCATCACTGGTTTTTTTAAAGAAGAGACTGGACAGTCACTTGTTTGAAATGGTATAGAAACTCCTGCTTGAGCAGGGGGCTGGACTAGAAGACCTCCAAGGTCTGTTCCATCTCTATTTTGATTGATTGATTAATTGATTGATTGACTGATTTTCCACCAGAAGTTTTAGAATATAGGGGAGGAATTTTTGAAGCTATTCAAATATCTATGCCCTTGAAAAGAATGTTTTTAGGTATAATGGTTGTTATTTGCAGAAAAAGGAAATTTTTGTCAAACTTGAATTGGATTATTACATTATTAAACAGTCCATTTTAAAAAAAACTTTTATAATTTTAAGGGTACTGGAATGAAAAAGATTCCAGTGAATCTTTTATCAATGTTTGAAAAATATAGGAGTAGTTATCCTAAATGAATGATTTGAGAAAAGAAAGGCAACATATCAAACATTTCTATAGATGCTTCCTTCATTTAAAATTTGTAAAGTTTATATTTGTCTTTCAGCTCCCAGCTGATTTGTTTAGGGATTAAAAAGGATAATTGTTTTAAATTCATTTGCTTGAAAAGACCAATCTGATTAAAAATTATTGAAAGCTAAGGCTCAAAATGAACTTCAGGATCTGGCCTTCTAAAGAGCAGTCAGGGCTGATCTCCTCTAGGACTGATCGGTTTGATCGCCTTGCAGTCCAAGGGACTCACAGGAGTCTTCTCCAGCACCATAGTTCAAAGGCCTCAATTCTTTGGCACTCAGCCTTTTTTATGGTCCAGCTTTCACTGCCATACATTGCAACTGGGAAAACCATAGCCTTGACTATATGCACTTTTGTTGACAGGGTGATGTCTCTGCTTTTTAGTGTGCTGTCTAGATTTGCCATGGCTTTCCTCCCGAGGAGCAAGCGTCTTTTCATTCCTTGGCTACAGTCCCCATCTGGAGTGATCTTGGAGCCCAGGAAAATAAAATCTGTCACTACCTCCATTTCTTTCCCATCTATTTGCCAGGATGTCACCCTAGATGAGTTCAAATCACCAGGACCAGATAGTTTACAGCCCAAGGTTCTGAAGGAACTAGCAGATGTGATCTCAGAAACACTGAACCATATCTTTCAAAGATCCCAATACGGGGAACTACCAGAGGACTGAAAAAAGAGCTGAAGTTCCCATCTTCAAAAACTACAGACCTATCAGCCTGACCTCAATATCTGGGAAGATTCTGGAAAAGATAATCAAGCAACAAATCAGTGAACACTTAGAGGCATACAAAGTCATAAGCAAAAGCCAATATGGATTTGTCAAAAACCATGATCATGCCAGACAACTCTTACTGCATTCTTTGACAAGTGCACCAGAGGAATGCTGTGGATATAATTTACTTGGATTTCAGTAAGGCATTTGATAAAGTAGACCACAACCTACTACATGATAAGATAGAAAAATGTGGGTTAGACAGCATCACAACCAGATGAATTCATAACTGGTTGATCAGCCATACTCAGCATGTAGTCCTCAATGGAACTGCATCTACATGGAGGAAAGCATGCAGTGGGGTATCCCAAGGCTCTGTTTCAGATCCAGTTATCTTCAATATCTTCATCAATGATTTAGATGAGGGGATAGATGGTGAACTCATCAAATTTGTAGATGACACCAAGCCGGCAGGAATAGCCAATGCTCCAGAATATAGGCATAAGATATAGAAGGATCTTGACAAACTTGAACATCAGGCACTATCTAAAAAAATGAAATTCAATGGTGAAAAAAGTAAGGTTCTACATTTAGGCAAGAAAAACAAAATATACAGATACAGTATAGGTGGTATCTTGCTCAATAGTAGGAACTGTGAGAGGGATTTTGGACAGTCTCTTAAATATGAGCCAGCAGTGTGCTGCAGTTGCCAAAAAAGACAACATCATTCTAGGATGCATTAACAGAGGGATAGAATCAAGATCACATGAAGTGTTAATACCACTTTATAATGCCTTGGTAAGACCACACCTGGAAAACTGCATCCAGTTTTGGTCACCACAATGTAAAAAAGATGTTGAGACACTAGAAAGAATGCAGAGAAGAGAAACAAAGATGATTAGGGGATTTGAGGTTAAAATATATAAAGAACGGCTGCTGGAGTTGGCTATGTCTAGTTTTAAGAAGGGACGGTATAAGGACCTAATTCATCTAAGCCACGCAAGAAAGCGGAACTCTTGAAAAAGGCATTGCCTCAAAAGGAACTTTTATTAGGGGATAGTGATAGCAAAAACAAGGTGAGGTATGAGGAAAACCTGCAAAAGCAGTATAGTAAAAGCAATATTCAATATTCCTTCCCCCAGAGTCCCAGTGTTCATTTGAATTCCAGCCAGTCCACAGGTGGTATAGTATTTTGTTAACTGGATTCTTTGGCGCATTCTTTCAAGGTCTGTCTCACTTTCATTTCCAGGGTGATACATTCTATCCCCTGGAGGAAGGGCACAATAGCAAGACAATGCAAAGCATCCCCAAAGCATTCCCTGAATGGCAGGCCTGAAAGAAAGGTTATAGATTCAGGAATAGGTAAATGGAAACAATGTATTTCTTTGGAGACCTGACATACTGACCCCCTAGAAGAAACATAAATCCACCTGCAAGAACACAAAAGAGGGAAAGGGGAAGAAAACAAGCAAAACAATAGCATTAATCAGGCTTATCAGGATATTTAGAGTGAAAACTTTTAAGTAACCTAGGAGCATTAATATGTTTTCTGTATACCCACTCATTTTAAGAGGATGGGAGATTTTTCCAACCTACTAAATACTGGGTGGACCCATGATGTTTACAGGAGTCTAAAATGTCTCGAACTTTGAAGTGTTGTTCTCTCTTGACCAACATGGGTGTAAGTGCCAGAGAAGCCAGGGGCCTAAGATTGGAAGTGATACTGGGCTTGAGTAGACTACAATGAAAAATGGTGAATTTGTCTTAGGCTCTTAGGGAGCTCTAATTCAACATCACTGGGTTAATAATGCATTTGACAGGGAAAGGTCCAACAAACCTAGGACCCAATTTTTTAGGTTTGTAAAGATGGAAAGTATCTAGTAGAGAGGTACACCTTATCTCCAACCACAAAAGGTTCTGCACTACCCTCTTTTTATTGGCCTGAGCCTTATATGCTTCTCTGGCCTCATCTAGGGCTTTTCGTACTATCAGCCAGGTATTTTGCAACTGTTTGATCCACTTTTGCAAGGAGGGAATATTAGGTTCCCTAGTGGGCAATTCTGGTATGGGAACAAATGTCTGACCATTTGCAACCTGAAAAGGGGTATAACCAGTACTGGAATGCACAGCATTATTGTAAGCAACCTCAGCAAAAGGCAACAAGTTGATCCAGTTGTCCTGTTGATAGTTGATAAAACATCTGAGATACTGTTCTAGAATTTTGTTCAATCATTTTGTCTCCTCATTTGTTTGAGAATGATGACTAGATGATAACCCTTGACTAGAACCCAAGAGGTCCAAAAAGACTCTCCAGAACTTGGAGGTGAATTGCCCCCCCATCTTAAATTATACATTGTGGGGCACCATGAAATCAGTAGATGTGCTGCACAAAAAGTTTAGCCAGCCTTTTGGCTGTTGGGATCTTTGGGCATGGGATAAAATGGGCCTACCTGGAGAACAGGTCCATAACCACCCAAATGACTGTATTTCCAGCACTTTCAGGAAGCTCCACAATAAAGTCCAATATGATCTCTCTCCAGGGTGCTGAAGGACTCACCACCAGCTGAAATAGTCCTGAGGCTTTTCCTTGCCTCCGCTTAGCTACAGCTCCTGTGTAGCATCTAGCTACATAGCTTTCTATGTCCTTTTTCAAAGAAGGTCACCAAAATTGCCTTTTAAGCAGATGTAGGGTTTTGATGAACCCAAAGTGTCCAGCAATTTTGAAATCATGCCCATACTGCATTAATCTCAGCCTTAGAGCTGCTGGAACATGTATTTTCTCCCTGACCCAGGCAGGATTGTCTTTTATTAGACACAAGTTCTCATGGCTTTGAAACCACTCATCAGCTAGTTTTGAGAAAATTTTCCCTTTCAGCAGATGCACTAGGATGTGTCTCATTAGGGGGAGGGTGTACATATTCTCCATGCACACTGCATTCAGACCCCATAATCAATGCAGGGATGAATTGACCCATCCTTCTTTTCTCTGAATAGCACAGGGGAAGCCACACAGGATCTGGCAGTCTGGATGAACCCCACCACACTAAATTTTTGTCAATGAAGTTGTGAAGTTCCTTCCATTCCGTAGGGATCATGGAATATATTTTTGGATTTGGGAGTTTTTCCCATGGGACAATTTCAATGACAGTGTTTTTGGGATGGTGGGACAGGAGCTCATCCAATCTTTGCTTGCTTAACACTTCAGCTAAGTCCCTGTATTCCAGCAAGAGGCTCAGCAGCTCCTGCTCACTGAGGGAGGAGGTTAATTTGCATCATAGTCCACGCCTCTTGTTCTTTTATCTTAATGGGGGAAGGGCCCTCTTCCTCAGGAATTTCAGGTGCCCCTCCCTCCAATTTATCATGGGGTTCCATTTCTTTAGCCATGCTAGGCCCAGGACTAATGGCCGCTCCATGCCAGGGGCAACCACAAATGCTAAAGTCTCTAAGTGGTCTCCCATGGAAATTTGCAAGGCTTTGGTGGCAAAACTGGTGGGGACCTCTCCCTACAACTGACCCATTGAGCTGGCAAAAATAATTGGGGTTTGAGTCTTCTGAGGGGTATTCCCAACTTCCCTACAAGCTTTGGGCTAATTAAGCAGTGGGTGCATCCCATGTCCAGTAAAGCTGCTAACTTTACTCTCTTCCCAGTGCCCGGTATGTAAAGTTCTCAGGGCATGGTTATGGGATTGATCAGCCCACTTACCAAGGGGTCATTCAGTCAGCCACCCTGGTTCTTCATTTGCTGGAGTCAGGGCTTGACCCTCTGCCCCATGGGCCCAAGGAAGCTCTATGGACTCCTTGAATGGCATCGCTGGTTCCCTTGGGTGCAGTGTGGCTTTTGTGGCTTCCCACTGGTTGATGGTCACTTTTCTTCACTGACCCTTCGCTGCAGCAGTTAACTGCTCAGTGCCCTTTCTTTCCACATTTGAAGCATCCTGTGGAGTGGGATGGGGTCAGCATCGCCTGTGTGGTCTCACCTCTTCTCTCAGGCATTGGCTTGAATCTATTTCCACCAGGAGGCACTAATCATACAGTCGCCCTGGAGCTCTGTAAGCCACACAGGCATTGTACATGTCTTCGTTCAGGCTGTCCTGGAAATAGCTGACCAGGATGTCTTCTGGCCAGTTTAAGTGGCTGGCCAAGTCTCACAATTCCTCTGTGTACTCAGTTACTGGTCATTGCCCTTACTTCACCATTTTTATGTGGTCACGGGCTTTCCAGTCTACCAGGGAAACTTCAAAGCAGCATTGGAGGGCTGCCATAAACTGGTTAAAATTTCTTAGTTACAGAGCACTGAAGTGGTAGGTCACCATCCAGTCAGCAGCAGTATCTTTCAGTCCTAGGGTGACCACTCTGACTTTCTCCTCATCTGTAGGCAGCATCCTCCCATATATCTGCATGTAGGTGAATACCTGGGCTAGGAAAAACCCCAATCTCTTGGGATTCCTGTTGAATTTCACCCCCAACAAAATTGGCTTCACCTTCACTGCTTGGGGTACAGCCCCTCTGAGCCTTTGGGGTGGTCATGCCCATTGTGCTGCTGCTGCAGGGGGGCAGCTGCCACTTCTGCCTCGGGCCCCATTAGCTCTTCTTTGCCAGCTTCCTCCTCTGTTTCTTCCTCCAATTCCAATTGCTCTTTCAGTTGGGTTTTTAGTTCCTCAAAGGACTCTTGCAAATATTCTATTGTCTGCTTTAAGATTGTTTTCATCATTTCCTAATTTGGATCCACTAGTTCCTTTTCAGGAGGGGTAGGGTCTGGTTTTTTCTTCTTTGCTTTCTTCTTTCTTCCACCTCGCATGAGAGTTACTTTCTCAGCCTTTCCTTCCCAGTCTTCTTTCTTTCTGACACCGAGCGACCCACTAGCTCAATCGCCCTCTGCCAAGGTTTCCATTGTATTGTGTTGTATTGTATCTTTTTTTAAAATCTGGAACTATGGACATTTAGTATTTGATAATATTTGTATCAGCTTTGGTTTTTTAAATACAAATACACTTATACCAACATTTACCCTTTTCAAAAACTGGAGAAGATGGCAGTTTAAAAATGTCATTGTCCTGATAAAAACCAGTTTGGTTTAGTATTTAAAGCATCAGGCTCAAAAACATGATGCAAATCCAGAATATATGATCTTGGGATAGTCACTTTCTCTTATCCCTAGGAAGGAGGCAATGGCAAGATACTTCGGAAAAACTTTGCCAAGAAAACTGCAGGAATTTGTCCACAAAGTCTCTGAGAATTGTTTTCTTTCCTACCACTAATAATGCTTGAGAGGTATTTCCTGTTTGAGGAAGAAGCACAAATACTTCTTTGGGTATTTGCCATTAGCATTTTCATATACATTTCATTTCACTTGTAAGACTATTCATTTCAAAAATTACTCTTGGTAGCGTACAAACATTTAAAAAAGTTAAAAAAAATTATTGTCTTTTGGGTAGAAATATTTTTAAATACAAAACCGTTACCAAAGTAATCAGGAAATACTGTCAATGAAGATATTTAAGTTGGTTAATTAATAGAAATAGTTAGTAGGTTATTACTGAGAGTCTGAAATGATGAGTGTTACATAGGTCTAGGGTATGAAGCATGTAGCCAGTGGGTTAATTTAAAATGATTTTGGGCCCAGTTTGAAAACCTTTGCAGAGAGATCAGCTCAGATTTCTAGTAAAACTTAACTATTCTTATCTTGGATATGTGACAGACAAGAAAGAAAAGAGTGTTTGACCCATTATAGATTTTACCTTACTCACTGCTTTATTTACACAACTTCTTATATAGCTCACAACATATTCCTCTATTTTTTTTTTCTTGACAGAAAAATATTGCCCAATTCTGGCCTACAAAGAACAAGAAATTGGAATCTGTCACAAATCTTTTCCAGTAAAATATCACAGAGGGTTTGAACAATGTAATTAGAACAAGGCTATATATTCTTTACTTATTTATTCAACCTGTATCTTAAATATATATTAAATGAAACTGAATTGAAAGAATGTGAATTCAGTTTTAAACTGGAGGAAGAAACATCAAAAACTTTTGCTATGTTGATAGCACTGCTCTAATAGCAAAATATGCAAAGGGTCTGCAAGATCTATTAATAAAAGTCAAGAAGTATAGTGAAAAATTGCTCTAAAATTAAACATAATGAAGACAATAATGACTCAGCCTTCCATACTTCCGAGGTAGGTAAAATGAGGACCCAGATTGTTGGGGGCAATAAGCTGACTTTGTAATAATGCCGCTTGGGGGGGGCGAAAGCCCTAATAAGCAGGCATATACATAGAATGAAGGCTATTGCTAAGCACATTGGTTTGTGCTTAAATTGTAAGCCGCCCTGAGTCTTCGGAGAAGGGCGGGATATAAATAGGATTTATATATATATATATATATATATATATATATATATATATATATATATATATATATATATTAATGACAGCAGGTACTGTATAACAACCACCATAATAGTGAAGATACTAAAGTATCTGTTAGGAACAATCATCAAGTGTAACAGAAGGAGACCACAGACTTATTAGAGCAGATGTGAAGTTCTTAGAAAAGTTATTGAAATGCTGTGATATGTCTATATCTAAAAAGATCAGAATTGTGCAAGCAAAAGTATTCCCTGTGATACACTATGAAAATAAATTGATGCTTTTATCTTCAGTGTTGGAGAAGACTTATGAAAATCCTGTGCATCATTGAAAAACATCCAGTCAACATTGTGATCTTAGGCACCAAGGCTTACATAATCCTACTTCAGATACATATACAAAGAGCAGAGCTTAGGGTCTAATGCTTGTAAATGTGGATGAAAAAGAATAAGAGGATGATCAGCAACAAGTGTATAAATTCAAATACAGTGTAAATGGTATGTCATGGGAAGATATAAAAAAGTAGGCTGTGACATGAAGGAACATGACTATGGAGAATATTGATTGTAAGTGGTCATTAAGAATTGATAATGGCTGATGGCTCATATTCACATAATACACATTTTTGTAAGAATACGACAAATCTACTTGTCATTTCTGCTAATTCTCTCTATAGTATATATATAGTATCTATGGTATCAATACATTGAAAAATGTATGCAGTGATACTAAGCTATTATGATGCAAGTAGCCGAACTAATAAGATGCAGACACCAACCCTGGTATTTTAAAAACCTGGATTAGAAGCTGTTCCAACCAAAAAATAATGAACTATTAACCGAGATGAATAGTGAACTATTATAATAGTTTTAAAACCAATAATATTAATTTAAAAATAAGCATAATTTTTATGTGTATTAATTTAGAAATAATTTACTTTTGCCCATATTATGAATTTGAATAATGAATAGTAATAAAATTATTTGTCATTTTTTTAAAAAGAAATACTTATTCAAACGTTTGAGAAAGCATCAAATTTTCATGAGTTCTAAACCCTGTGAATTTAGTTCACAAATTGGTAAATTGTGCCTATAGTTAATAAAATATTCTAATTATTTTTTCTATTCTTGCAAAATATCTTAAGTATTACACATGCAAATATTTTTTTGTGACTTATGGATTTAAAGCACAATGCTAGTAAAATGCAAAACACAATAGGATCACTATTTTAGAAAAGTTATGTGAGCTTTAGACCAACAAAACTTGCTTTATATTATCTTCATAAAAGAATATATCCAAGCCAATTGTCTCTGAAATTAATTCAGTTTTGAATTTTAAATCCTTATTGATACTCAATAGGAACCAATAGATGGCAAATTCTAAGCATACTAGAATCATACATCCATTATAAGTGTGACCATATGGGCCAATAGCCATTCACAGCTCAAGTGCTGATATGATTGTTGAGAGAAATTGCACCAATTGCTTGAGAGGACAAGCTGTTCTGAGTTATTGTGACAAGGTAAGGGACTTGTGTTTAGGACTTGCCATAGGTTACATCAAATGACATAAGATTTAAAGCCATATAAAAATGTTATATTCTTGATGACACATGATCCAGAGTAAAACTCTATTAAGTACTCACACAGAATACATTTTTAAAAAAAGAAAATGTACCTTTCCCTGCTATTTGGAACTTTGTGGGAATGAACCATTCCTTTGCCTTTGTTTAATTTATTCCATTTGGGTTATGAGAGAATTTTCTGTTGTCCTTGATTGGGGTCCTTGTAGACCATTTATTCTTCTATGCAATCCCATTGCTATCTAAATCTGTACATTAGTAAAATCCACCTGTTTGTTGATCTAATCCACTGTTTAGTTTAGTTCTTTCTGTCCCTCAATTCATATATTTTAATTATTTTTTCACTCCAACTGAAAAAAACAAAAAACAAAACAAAAACTTCATTAGCATCAGCTACTTGTATGTTTTGATTGAATTTTGCCACAGTGTGTTATTTTATTCATAATGGTGTTGGTGTACACATCTTAGAGGTGATTCATTTTAAATGAATTGCAGAAGTCTCAAGATAACTTTGCTATTTGTAACTACACTATGTGACTTCTTATTATTTCAAACTGATAAAAATCAGTTACAAAATCAGCAGCAAACAAACTGGAAGTCAGTCTCCACTTCAGTAACAGAAAATTGCCAGCTAGCATTCTCAGCAGCAGTCAGGGGGATATCGTGCTTTTTATCAGCAATAGCTGACAAACATCTCCACCAGTGTTCTCATTATGAACAAAGAAGATGGCATCCTTTATGAAATATTCTCTATAAACCAGTTTGATGTAATGTTTAAGGCATCAGGTTACAAATCAGAGTACTTTCTATTCTAGTCTTGCCTTAGGCACAAACCTAGCTGACTGACTTTGGACCAGTCATTCTCTTTCAACCCTAAGAATAAGGAACAGTTAGCCACTTTTGATAAACACTGCCAAGAAAACCGTACAGAAAGTACTCAGAAATCAAAATAACCTCGAAAGTCCTATTTATGTATCTAGAATGCATATTAAATGATTTTCCATTTAAAAGCAACCTTAACCTTTTTACAAAAATCAGATAATTCAAGCTCATTATTTCAAGATCCATAGTAAACAAAAAACAAAATGCAGCTGAAGAGCTTCAACTGAATCTTCCAAAACTATTAAAAACAGTTGAATTTCAAACTGGCATCAGTAAGGTTGAATAAACTGCCGGGAGGCACCCTTTGATACATCAAACTTTAAAGAAAGTTGCACAACAGTTTTAAAACAGATTAGAACTAACTTGATTATTGTAATGATGTTGTGAGAGATTCATGTGTTGTGGCAAGGCTAATTATAGCTATGAAAGAGGGTTGCAGTTTATCATATTTGTCCTATATTTATCAGCTGAAGATAAGCAGTTTGATAATCTGAAGTTTAATAATAATAATAATAATAATAATAATAATAATAATAATAATAATA
>JAKJMR010000995.1:189417-224751 GCA_024449315.1 Daboia siamensis | reverse complement strand
TTCTTTCTTTCTTTCTTTCTTTCTTTCTTTCTTTCTTTCTTTCTTTCCTTTCATAATTTTTCACAGATGAAAGGAAATATTGTGCATTTATCAAGATTAATTATATTATTAAAGAATATATTGTGCTTTTCTTACTTACTTATTTACTTATTTATTTTATATGCAACAAAGCAACTCTAGCAAAGCCATGTGAGATTCAAATATCAGGATAATGATATTTCTCTTGCTTGAAATGCTATTTTATCTCTTTACTTATAGAGAATAAATCAAATACTTAGCAATACTTTATGATGCAACAAAATATGTTATCAATAATCATCCTTTAATTAGTAATTTATCTTATTATATTACCTTAATTTTAACTTTAAAATAGACATTAACTTTAAAATAGAGTTGAAAAACAGTGTTCTAATGCAGTTGTATTTTCTGAACAGGTAAACCCATTCTTAGTTTTACTAGGGGATGTTTAGCCTTAAAGAAAACACAGCTGACAGGGGGACATGATAGCACTTTTCAAATATCCGAAAGGCTGTCACACAGAAAAAATCTGTTCTCTTTCTTTCTAGGTACAGAACATGGAATTATGAATTTAAGTTACCGGAAGGCAGATTTTGATTTTTTTTGTTTGTTTGTTTTAAAAAGCATCTCTATAACAGTAAGATAAGTCTGACAGTAGAACCAATTATCCAGGGAGATAGTGGCTTCCCTTTCACTGGATATATTCAAGCAATCATCTTTCCTGGATCCTTTAATTTTAATTCCTGCATTATGTAGAGGTTAGACTTAATGGCTTTTTTTCCAATTTTGTGATTTGATGGCAATTGCCTATACCTTTTCACATTCTTTTCCATAAGCCAAGACTTGCTTTAAAATTGTCTGTTTTAGATAACTAGTAAACATATATACAACAAGAAATATATAATTTAATTTGATGGTTTGTTATCTAAAACAAAGAGGAGAAAATCATGGTTTTTTTTACCATTAACAAAAAAAACCCTCAGCTAGGTGAAAATGAGATCTTTTATGAAGCAAAAGGATCACGGAATTAATTTTCTTGAGCTAATTTCTCAGATATATGTTAAGAGGATGACAAATATATGTGGTTACTTTTTTCTATGTGTCCCATGTCCAACTAAATTTAAGTAAGTACTGGGGGTGGGTGGGTTGAGAGGTACATAGACACTCACAGAGAGAGAAAGAAAGAGAGGGTGGGAGGGAGGGAGGGAGGGAGGGAGGGAGGGAGGGAGAGAGAGAGAGAGAGAGAGAAAGAGAGAGAGAGGGAGAGAGATCACACACAATTAAAGTAACAAGAATAACATTAATATAGATATTCACATTACTTTGAAGAAAATAGGCTGGTGAAAGAATAAAGGGTAAGATCCTTGTTTATTCATTGAAAACACAGAGGGATTCTCCAGGCTATGGAAGTTGTCCTGCTCTGAACTGCATCCATGTTTTCTCTGTGCTTTTATCAGAACAAAAAAAGGCAGAATTGTTCTACATCGTACGTTTCTCCCTGTTTGGACATAAACAAGATGTTATAGATATATAGAAAAAGAGCAGGGCTTGGTTCATGATGCCAAATGCTGCTTGCATCACACTGAACATTTGCCCACCCGCTCCCACACAGAAACTGCTTTCTGTCTATCTTGAAAGGAATGTCATCTTCTTCTCCCTAGATATAAAATCAGTGAACTGTAGTTTTCATGCACATATCTCTATATATGGGACTATCCTGCACATCAAGAGACATATACCTCAGCATTATAATTCTTCTTGTGTATTTGTATACAATTGTCTATTTGCACAGAATTTTCTTTAATATACACCCAGTGAGGGTATTTTTTTTGTATACATAACAGACATAATTAATTTCATGATTTAAAAGCTGGACACTAGAGGGGGACTAATGTTTAGGCAGATGAAAAAATGCAAACTGATAAACTGTCAAACATTATAACAATGAAAATACTGATGCAGAATTTTGAAGAATGGAGTTAGAAATTAATATCCACAAAATCAAATAATGCCAATAATGCTATTAATAGAATAAGACCAACATATATTATTGAAGAAATAACAGGTGTAGAGCAAATTTTATCTGACAAGATAGAGATGATATTGAAAATGGATTTACAACCAGCAAGCCAAAAGAATGACTTAGAAAAGAATGGTTTACTTGATCTACAAAAAAAGCTGGCTGAGGTTTTAACATTCAAAAGAGAAATACGAACAAACCTGGGCAAGTTTTTTTTCCCTATTAGATTTACAAAATAGGCTTGTGAAATCCTTGAAGAAATCCATGAAATGGGATAAAAAGGAAATAAAGAAAAAATTAAATCCTATAAACAATATTTGAATAAACTAACGATGGATGGTAGAAGTAAAGAAATAAATAAAATGAGTTTATTTGATATGTTGTTAACTTCTGGCAACCTTTTTGGGACATTTTGCTGACACCAACACTAGAAAGATACTTTATGGATTTGTATATAAATAAAGTATGGGATATAGGAGGAAGAAATAATTGTAATCTTAGAAGACATAAAAAGTTACTAACTTGTTTTGACTTGTAGTGAAGGATGGAAGTAACTTCATTATATATTTCTATTTTTTTATTTATTCATTCATTCATTCATTCTCTCTTTCTCAATTTCTTTTTCTTGGCACTTTTTCCTCTTAATAAGTTGATTCTATTTAAAATAATAACGAAACACCCATTGAGGTGCAGCAATTTCACTTTTTATCAGATGTACTAGATAGCATTTGGGATAGGGACAATGGCTTCAACTGATAAAAGCAGTATTGTGCTGTCACTATGCTAACTCTACCTCTTTTGTACATATGAAGGAGGAGGAATTTGCATCTCAACAACATTATGTTGCTTTCATCATTTTGATAAAAACCTTAAAACCTGCCAGCCTTCCTAGGCAGACCAGACAGGAATCAAGACCAGATGAATTAATTCAACTTTATTCTAAGGCTACATTAACAGAATCTTGCAAGTCTAATAGTACAAATCCACCACTGTCTCTTTTACAGCCTGATAAGATAGGGAGTTCCTTTTCTGAGGATTTGTCTGCCTATTATGTAGCTGCGGACTATTCCCTCACTTCAATCATCATTCCCTAAAGAAAATCTCTTTGCCCCTTCCCCATCTTCCACATACCATTATGCAACCCATGGATGCTCCTTATATTGAATATGCCAATAGACAAGGGAAAAAATCCTTACAGACCATTATTATCCCTGGCTGAAAGTATCTCTTCAAAATTCTGAATGGATAAAATTGCAAGACTTTAGGAAAAGTAATTTTGTGTGAGAAAAAACTTCAACATTGGGAACTTAGTTCTAGGCTAGTTTGATGTAGTTCTTAAGGCATCAGACTAGAAACTTGGAATTACATGTTCCAGTTTAAATAAAGTCAACTGGGTGTTCTTGGGCCAATCACTCTTTCAACCCTAGGAAGAAGACAATGCAAACCATTTCCCCAAAGTCATGCCAATAAAGTTGCAGGAACTTGCCCAGATAAACACACACACACACACACACACACACACACACACACACACCCCACCACCACCACCACCACCACCACCACCACCACCACCACCAAAAAGATCACCCAAATTTGTGTGAGAAAACCTTCTGAGTTGGTTAGTTAGAACTTGTATCTATTGACTGACAGTCAATAGATACAAGTTCTGACAGTCTTTGTAGTGACAGTCTTCTATTATCATAAACATTGAAAAACAATTAAAAATACATTTAAATGCATTTTACATGGCCCTTTGCTCATTATAGTACTTATTTCTAGATTGCCAATTAATAAGGATAGTCAGATTAATCTGCTTCCAATAGTTTGCACTTATTTATATCCCTATTTATATCTATTTTAACAGCATTTTAAACCTCTGCACCCAAAATTAAAATATAAATGCATATTTAAAACAATTTTCTAATAAAATATTTTTTCCTAAAAACGTACTTGCTTCAAATTGTATCTGAATTACTATTTATAGATAATAGATTTCAAATGGTATATTAACTGTGAAAAATAAATAGAGTATAAGTCAGTCCTCTGTAGGCATCCATTCAGCTGGATATATAGTCAACATTTAAAAAGGGAGCATAAGTATAAAGAAAATAGAAATGTCGATCATGCATGTGTGGTGAAATTTTCTAGGCTTTCTAACTGCTTTACAATTCTTTAAGAGACTTGACATTTAAGGCAAAGGAAGCATAAAAAAACCTATTGCAACATTTTCCTTCTGTAAAAAAAAAGGTAAATATTGATGTTAATTCCATAGGCTTGTGCTATAGCATTCATACCTCTTGCTTTGGCTTCTGCCTCTGGCAACCATCAGTTCCAGTGGAGGATAGAATTTGTCTTGCTTTAGGTGAAACATAGTGATATTTATTGAAATATTAAAGAAGAGAACAGATTGTGAAACCTCGGCAAGCACATCATGTGGAGCTTCAGAAACATCTTTAGGGCATTTTTTTCCCTACTTCACTTCATAAGTAGTATTATGTACTGGGCTTGTGGTGATACACCACGTGCATTACTGGAGCATCTAATGGCTCTCCAGCATTCCAGACTTGCTGTCTCCTCTCCTGCAATTGGCTAGCCCCAGGCGGCTTGAGTGGGCTGCCGCCTAGGGGCTAGACTATATATTATGGCTGGTTGCAGCTAAGTTCCAGTACAGTTCCAGCAAGAATAAAAGTATGAGTTATCCTGTACTCAGCCTTGTGTCATCATTGCTGCTCCCAAGAGCCCACGACTTAACAGTGGTGACTAGGGTGGGATCCTACTTCACCGATTAAGAGCTGAAGTCAACGAGGGGTCAGCAGCACACGCCAGAGGGAAGAGGCATTTTGCCCCCCTCTAGGCTGGCTAGTAAGCCACACTAGCGGCTGTGTACTCAGAGGATGCATTCCCTGAGCCTAGAAGCAGGATCCGAAAATTGCAGGAATCTGAAGGAAAAATGCCAAAGGTCAGCAAATTAAGAGAGTTTGACGTAAAGCATCCAGAAGAATGGCCGTCTTACCTTTCTCAAGTAGAAAACTATCTGAGAGCAAATCAAATTGCGGAGGAAGATCTGAAGGCTGCCATGTTGCTTTGCGTGTGCAGCCCAGCAACTTTCGACCTAGCTGAGAACCTTTTCGCGCCGACACCCATTGAAGCAGTCTCATACGCAGACCTTAAGAAGAAGCTAACCGGGCACTTCTACCCCAAGATGTTGGAGATGGCATGGAGATTCAAATTTGACCAAAGAGTGCAGCTACCTGGGGAGACAGCTTCAGAATTCATTGTGGGCCTTAGACAGACTACACGCCTTTGCAAGTCCTCAAACTTAGAAGAATGACTAAGAGACTGGCTTGTCTGTGGCCTTCAGGACAGAACCCTTTAGCAGAGACTGTTTGCTAGACCCAATTTAACATTTTCCAAGGCACAGGATGAGGTGATGGCCGACGAAGCCACCGGGGGTGGAGTGCAGACAGTTCAGCCCACCAAACCTTCAAAAGTCAAAGAATCGGTCTATCTTGAGGTTGCCAAATGCACCGGAGAATCATCATAAGAAGAACCCAAAATCAAAAAACTACAAAGGCACCCCAATGCACAACACAACAGCCACCAGCGAGAGGATGGTTATAAGGCAGTTCTCTTACCAAGATGTAAAGGGTGAGGAGGCAACCATATTCTCACCAACTGCAGATTTTGTTCAGCCACATGTAGAGCCTATAGAAGAACTGACCACATCGTGGTGGTTTGCAGAGCCCACCACAGAGACCGGCCACCCAAACACCAGTTGGAGGAACCGACTAGGAGAGGTACTGGGGCCCATGGTCCAATTAGTGCGGGATTCTTCAGAAGCCGGAGAAGCATTTGCCACACCGGGGCTCGACGCCCCCTCAAGCCTAAACTTAAGCTCTTAGTAGAGCTATAAGGAGTTCCATGTAAGATGGAGTTGGACTCCGGCTCTGCTGTCTCAATCATTTTGCAAGACACATACAACTTTGTGTGCAGGCGCAGTAACAATTGGGCCAAACTAAGACCCTCAGATATCATTTTAACGGATTTTCAAAATGCTCACATTAAAGTTAAGAGTGAAGCCACCATATTGGTAAAATTTAAAGGGTTTTTGGGACACCAGGATGTAATAGTAGTAGAGGGCCAGAGAACAAGTATCATTGGACTTGATTGGTTTGATGCCTTAGGTATTCAGATTACTGGCATAAACCGGACACAAACGGCAGACCTCATGTCAGTGTGCGAGGAATACATAGATGTTTTTGATTCAACTCTGGGGACATACACAGGCTCGCCAATTTCTTTCAAGTTAGATCCCAACATTGTCCCAATCAGGGTTAAACCTCACAGGGTCCCCTTTGCCTTAAAACATAAAATTGATTGCGAACTTGATAAGTTTTGTAGAACAGGGCGTTTTACAGACTGTTGATGGTGGGGAGTGGGAAACTCCTATTGTTACTCCACTTAAGGCCAATGGGGAAATTCGCATTTGTGCTGATTATAAATGCACATTGAATAAGGCCCTCAAGCAGCATGCTTATCTGGTTCCAGTGGTCAACCATATTTTAGCTTCGTTGCAAGGGGGAACCATTTTTGCTAAACTTGATTTACCACAGGCCTATCAGCAATTGCTGGTTGATGAGGCCACAGCCACAGCTTAAATGATCATGACTCACAGAGGGGCATTCAAAGTCAAACGCTTACAGTTTGGAGTCAGTGTTGCACCGAGTATTTTCCAAGGGATTATGGAACGTACGCTTAAGGGTATCCAGGGTATCTGCCCTTATTTTGATGATGTTCTTATTGCTGGGGAATCCCCAGAAGTGTTGACCAGAAGGCTCAGGGCTGTTTTGCAGAGGCTTTGTGAAGCAAGCCTCAAATTAAAGAAGAACAAATGTAGTATTGAGGTCTCATCAACAGAATTCTTGGGTTTCCGCATTGATGCTAATGGTATTAACCCCGCTGATTCTAAAGTGAAGGCCATTAAAATGGCTCCTAGGCCCAAATCAAAAGGAGAGCTGCAAGCATTTTTGGGTCTCCTAAACTTTTATCACACATTCCTACCTCATAAGGAAGCAATAGCAGAGCCCCTCCACAGGCTGCTTGACAAAAAAGCCCCTTGAAAATGGACTAACTTACACGAAAAAGTTTCCAGGATTTGAAAGCACTTCTATCAGAAAAGTCCACTGCAATTCATTACATAGAGTCTAAACCTGTATGTCTTGCATGTGATGCATCTCCCTATGGGGTGGGGGCAGTTTTAAGCCACATAGAGAAAAATGGGAAACAGGTCCCTATTGCATTTTACTCAAGGACCTTGTCCTCTGCTGAGCGCAACTATGCCCAGATTTACAAAGAGGCCCTGGCCATAGTTGCTGGAGTTAAAAAATTTCATGACTATTTATATTGCAGGGATTTCATTTCTACACTGACCACAAACCTCTGTTGGGATTGTTCACAACAGACAAACAAATCCCCCACATACTATCTTCAAGAATGTTGAGATGGTCTATTTTTTTGTTTGCATACAATTTTAAGTTAATTCATAAACCAGGGAAGGAAATGGGCCTTGCTGATGGCCTCAGCAAACTACCACTGCCACTAATGGATCCTGATCCAGCTCCTGCTGCTAGAATACTGTCCATACAGGACATACCTGAGTTTCCCCTCCACGCAGGGGATATTGCTGCTGAAACTGCCACAGATAAAATTCTGAGTGTTGTCATGGGTATACACAGGCTGGTTGGAAAAAAGTCCAGAGTCTGAATTTCAAAGTTATTTTGTCAGGAGGCATGAGCTGTCTGCACATAAAGGGTGCATTTTATAGGGGAACAGAGTCATAATTCCCACTTCCCTAAGAGACAGGGTCTTACACTCCTTACATGAAGGCCATCCAGGCATTGTCAGAATGAAAGCTTTAGCTAGAAGCTACCTTTGGTGGCCTGGCCTTGATAAGGCCATTGAGGGTCAAGTCCATGGTTGTTATACATGCCAGCAATCTAAGCCTGAAATGCCTCAGGCCCCATTTCACAGGTGGGAGGAAACACACTCCCTGGTCTAGGATTCACATAGACTGCACTGGGCCTTTTCAGGGCAGCTTTTCCTGATAGTAGTGGATAACCACTCAAAATGGCTGGAAGTAATTCCAGTTCCTAACATGACTACTGCTAGGACCATCCAGGTGCTGAGAAAACTCTTTGCAACACATGGGTTGCCTGATGTCTTAGTTTCTGATAATAGGGCCCAATTCACTGCTGCTGAATTTCAGGCTTTTCTTAGAACTAATCTCATCAGACATGCAACGTCTGCACTGTTTCATCCATCTTCTAATGGACAAGCTGAATGCATGTTTAGGACAACAAAGGAGGCACTCAAGTGCATTGTCACAGGTGACTGGCATCACAGATTGGTAGATTTTTTACCAATTTTTTACTGCCAGCATTCTACGCCCTGTACTGCTACAGGTAAAGGTCCTGCTGAACTATGTTGGGGGAGGTGTTTGATTACTAAACTGGACAGGTTGCATCCAGACAGAGTGGCAACAGAAGCCTCTTGACTAAAACCCCCAAGGGGGCTGCACATGGGCGATTGGGTTTGGGCCAGGGACTGTGGTCATGGGAATTTATGGGTTCCTGGTCAAATAACCAAGGCATCCGGACCCCTATCTTATGAAGTGGGGTTGGAGGGAGGGCGACTGGTCAGAAGACACATTGACCAACTCAGGAAAAGGTTTCCAGAATGGTCACTAAGTGAGGACTGCAGCATAAGTCCCTCCCAAGGTCCTCAAACTTGCAGCCAAGCCAGCCCTCACTTGGGCCACCAGGGGTGTTCCTTCTCAGCAGAGATAGATTCTGAGGAAGAACTGGGTAGCACGGGAGTGCAACATGGAACCCCTGATGATGCGAGCCAGCCAAACTTCAGCAACCGCTGTGCCTACTCTGCAGAACAAACTGACTCTGGGGTGGGCCAAACTGGTGAGGCCAGTCAGAGTGTTTTGATTCCCCTTGACACAGGACCACAAGGAAACATGGGTCTACCCAGCCCACTGGATAAGCTGGTAGACCACAAAGAGATAGGAACTCCAAGACGTTCCTCTAGGCCACACAAGCCTCCTGCATACCTCACAGATTACATTGTAAAATAAAGTGATGTATAGTGTTGTAAAAACTTATTACCACTAACTACAGAAACTTGTGCCTTGTAACACTGCTATTACTGCATTGGTAAGCCTGTTCAAATGTTGTTTAATCTCATTGTAGCCACAGTGAATTTATGATTTATTTTATTACTATTATGATTATGATTATGATTATGATTATTATTATTATTACTACAGTTGTATGTGAGTTGATTAATAAGTCTTGACAGCTGTTAAGACTAATCAAGGGTGTCATAATATGATCTAAGAGGGGAGGGGTGTTATGTACTGGGCTTGGGGTGATACACCATGTGCGTTACTGGAGCATCTAATGGCTCTCCAGAATTCCAGACTTGCTGTCTCCTCTCCTGCAATTGGCTAGCCCCAGGCAGCCTGAGTGGGTTCAAACCTATTGGCTGCCGCCTAGGGGCTAGACTATATATTGTGGGTGGTTGCAGCTAAGTTCCAGTACAGTTCCAGCAAGAATAAAAGTATGAGTTATCCTGTACTCAACCTCGTGTCATAATTCCTGCTCCCAAGAGCCTATGACTTAACAAGTAGGATAATGTAAATATCTATAATTTATCAGCAAATGTTACTGCACAGAAATCTATTGGACATCTATATTTGCTTTTAAAACAAAGTTCATTCCCTTTAGATATATTATTCCTATTAGAGAATGGAATTATATATGTATGTGTATGTATTTATTTCAGAAATTAGAGGGATCTTTTGTTGTAAGGAATAGAATGTTTCTTTTATTCCACATGATAATGGAAAAAAATGAAGACAAGAATTCCTATACTATTAACCAATGTATCTTTATTTGTATTATAATATTTATTTGAATAAACAGAATCAAAATTATATATTATGTATTAATACTGCTTTATAAAAGCTTAGTAAGACTACACTTGGAATACTTCTGCATCCAGTTTTACACTTGGAATACTTCTGCATCCACATTACAAAAAAAAGACATTGAGATTTTGGAAAAAGTGCAGAGAAGAACAACTAAGATGATTAAAGTTCTGGAGACTAAAAAATATGAAGAATGCTTGCAGGATTTGGGAATGGCCAGTCTAGAGAAAATAAGGGCTAGGGGTGACATGATAGTCCAATATTTGAAAGGCTGCCACAAGGAGGAAGGGGTCAATTTATTTTCCAAAGCACCAGAAGGTAAGACAAGAAACAATGGATAGAAACTAATCAAGGAGAGAAGCAATGTTGAATTAAGGAGAAACTTCCTAACAGTGAAAACAATTAACCAAGGGAACAGCTTGCCTTCAGAAGTTGTGGGTTCTTCATCATTGGTGGTTTTTAAGAAAAGACTGGACAGCTGCTTGTCTAAAATGGTATAGGTGTCTCCTGCTTGATAAAGGGATTCCATCTCTATTCTGAACTGAAAAAACTGAAAATACTCAAAGAATATAGTACATTCTTTAAAATATGGCTAGAAATAAAGTGACCTTTGTAAGAGCAAGAGAATGACACCTAAAATTTTAACAAGTATTAGCTCCAAATATATGAAAGTTTAAATCAGAGATGAGATCCATTGGTCTCATGCAGTCTCATTTTGCAGTTATGAACATCTCAGAATCACATAATTGAAAATTGTCAAGTAAAAATATCAGTTTTTGTGTTCACAATTTTTGGACTTTAAATCTAATCTTCTTTGAAGTAAAAATAAAGTTGCAATAACAACAGTAACAGTTTCCTATCATAGTTTAAAGTGTAATCTATATTCACTCTGCATCTTCCTATTTCTTATGCCTCTTTATTCTTGATCATTATCTTACCTCCTTAGAGAAAAAACTAGACTTTGGTTTGTACACAACCAAATTCATGTATGGACTACTCTTCAAAAGGAAATAACCAAGCTATGTAAAGACATTGATTCCTTTATCGTCATCATCATCACCCTTTGTAAGGGAAAAAAAAGAAGGATATGCTTAGAGATTGTCACTTACAATTCAGTCTTGTCCTTCCATTTGTCACTTGTCTGGATAGAAGGTTTTACAGCAGACATGTCAAATTTGCAATGTCACGTGATGTCATGCAATGTATCGGAGCTTTTTTTGCCATTGACGGCAATGGGATGGGTGAGGTTTCTTCATGATGCATCTGGCCCATGGGCCAGCAGTTTGACACCCCTGTTTTAGAGATAAAATAATAATAATAATAAGATGGCTGCTAAATAACAATGTTAACTAATTCTCTGCTTCAGAGCAGCCACACCAGGGTATAGATCAGTGATGGTGAACCTTTTAGAGACCGAGTGCCCAAACTGCAACCAAAAACCCACTTATGTATCATTGGGTGCCGGGTGGGCGTGGCCCATTGGGTGGGCATGGCTGCGGTGGTAATGGCAGACTAGGTGGAACTAAAAAGTTCAATCAATTCCAATTTTGTGATTTCCCACAAGAAATTGAAATTGATTGATTGATTGAACCTTTTTTTTTTTTTTTCACACAGCAGCGGAGGCCTAAAGCGAAAAGGTTTTATAAAACCCAGCTGAAGGCCTAGGACTGGGGCGACAGTGCACATGCCCACAGAGAGGGCTCTGTGTGCCACCTGTGGCATGCGTGCCATAGGTTCACCACCACGGGTATAGATAATATAGGTGGAGTGGAATTACTTTGATAAGGCCTGATAGATGTATAAAACTAGAAAAAATATTTTCCACATTGATTTGTCTCATTATAAAGTATTCAGGACCAGTATTTTCTTGAAAAGCTTTTTGAAAATATTACAAGATTTAACACTAGTTTTGAAAGTTTGCAAACTTTACTGCTACATCAAAACCTACCTTGTACGTTCTATCTCCTCATCCTTATTTTTCCTTTGCAAAATATGTTTCTGTTTTTCTGCTTTATCCTTGGAATACTTGAACATCTCTTTCAAAATTCTCTTGATATGGTTTTTTTGAAGCTACTTTATTGTTAGAAAGAGCAGAGGGTGCTAATACTATTTTTGTTGCTTTATGTTACTTTTCTTCCCATAATTCTAAAGCCTAGCTAACTGTTTAGATTTGTCAGTCTGAAAATGCCCAGTGGAAGGAATTCCTTCATTATATATTTCCTCCTTTATTATATATTCCCCTGGGATGTAAGTGAACCAAAAGAAACAGAAAAGGCTTCAAAATGCAGAGCAATGATTTTTACAATGAAATATGAGATATTTAACAAGTCTTTTGCAATCACATAACTAGGAGCAAGAAGTTCAGATTTAGCCAATGAAAATGCCATTGAATTCCTTTTTGACAAATTTCAAAGGAAACTTTTGTTTTATTAAATTGAATGAAAAGTGTTAGAAATATAATGCAGATTTTTTTAAAAAAATGTTTGAAGGGGTTGTTTGTTTTGTTCTGTTTTGCATGGCACTAGGAAGAACAGTGATCTCTACAAAGTGAAAGGAAGGAAAATGGTTGCTCATGTAACACTGTATTTCATTTATTGTCAAGCACAATTAATGATGTATTCTATTATCTGAGAATATTCAAATGTTTTGCTACAAGAAAAAAATGACCATACAACCAGGAACTAAGATCAATCATGTTCCATTCATGATACCTTTGGTACATTTAGTTCTTAACTTTTGTTAAATATAAAGCCTCCTTTAGTGCAACAACTTATGGAACTCTTTGCTGAAGGAAGATTGCTATGCTTTCTAGTTTTAATTGCCAGCTCAAAACATATGTACATTTGCAGAGTAACAATTAGATTGCTTCTTTTAAAAAAATACATCCCAATTTTGAATTTTGTTCTTGTCCTTTAGGACTGTTTAAGACATATTTTGTATTTAAACAGCTCTCGGAGGAATACCTGTATGAAACTAAAACATGAATAATAGTGATGACTGTACTAATATGATTGTACTGAGGAATTCCATTCTGCCATAAATAGGCATGGGTAATATGTGCATTAACAATATTTCTCCCTCCCCCCACCAAATTTATTAGCTCAGAGGGTTCAGACTGCTTTTTTTTAAAGATTATTTTTATCTTGCTTTTAATAACTGAACATTTTAAAAGGTAACCAAATACTGACAATATGAAGTAAAGTGAAGTTCTGAAGGATGTATGCTTGTAATCTGCTGGGATCTGCACATAAGCCATAACCAGGCAAATATAACTTTGGGTTAGCGGCCCAAAATTTAAGAAAGAACTTTTATAAAATGTTTTATAGATGGCATTTAGATCCTAAAAAAATAGCAAGTATGTATCCGAACTGCCAGCCCAAATGTTGGAGGTGTGGTTGTGAGGATGCATCGTATTTTCATATATGGTGGACTTGTAAAAAGGTTAAAGCTTTTTGGATTAAAATTTGGTGGAATATGCAAAAGATATTTAAGAAAAGGATAAAATTTTCTCCGCAATTGTTTTTATTGGGTATTATTACAGATACTGCTGTTATAAATATTAAGTTGATGTTGAATTTAATTACGGCAGCGAGACTTTTAGTAGCGTAATATTGGAAGAAGGAAGAACTGCCGACTATAGAAGAGTGGACTTTAAAAGTTTCTAACCTGGCGGAAATGGCAAAGATTTCAGCGTATTTGAAAGACAAATCGCAACAGAGATACATTGTGGAATGGAGGAGATGGATTGATTATATTCAGAATAAATATGGGACTAAAAAGTTTCATCTAGCATTTGAATAAGTAGCGGATCTATATGATGTATAACTAGTTAGGAGTTATTTTATTAAGAGTTAAAGTGCGATAGAATTTAATGTTTTATTGTTGTTAGCATATTTTAGATTATATTTGTTTGTATTTTTATACCCTGTATTCAGCTCTGGGAAGTCGGGGAGGGGGAGGAGAGGGTAGGGAGGGGTTGGGGAGAGGGGAGGGGGAGGGAGTGGTTGTATTCAAAAATGTATTGTAAAACGTTTCAATAAAAAAAATAATAACTTTGAGTTAGCCAGTTTTGCCCAACCCTAGGAAAAGGCAATGGCAGACTGCTTCCAAATATGTTACTGTACTTGGATAAATGCATAGACTATGCGTCACGAGAAATCAAGACCTATTCTAAGGTAACTCACAGAATCTTACAAGTTTGATAGTGCTGTATCTCTCCCTCCTTCTGATGATTGTTTGGAGAAGGGAAGTATTTGCTTGATATGCTTCCAAATTGTAGTTCTGATCTTTACAAAGGTTTCAGCCTCTTTTACCCAAGTCATGATTCCTGCATATCTCCATCAAATTCATCATCCTTACTATTTACAAAAATTGATAAACCATATAGCATTAGTGATTTTAAATTTCCTAGTTAGCTGAGTAACTTAGAAATATTAAGAGAGATTATGGGACAACATATAATTTCCAGTAACATTTTATGATCATGTTTGTTTGAAGTGACTTTTGTATCATAGAACCTGCTCTAAGGCTCTTGAGAACACTTAAATAATAAAATTTCTTAACAAGTATGTATTTTCATTAAATGGAGAATATGCTTAGTTTGCCTCTATAATTTAATGTGTGCAATGAAGACATTATTAAACCACTGTAGAATCTGTTTCTGCATGATAAAGATAAAGATCCATGGATGTGGAATACATTAATATTCAAGGGAACAAAATCCAAAGGATTTCTATACCGCCCTACCAAAGCAATAGACATAATTAAATCATGGGATGTTTTCAATGTTTTCTGGTGCCATAATCATTGGGTAAAATTAGTGAAGCATCAGCATTGCTTTAAATTATTTTTTTAATGCTAAGTATGTATTAATAAAAGAGTATAAAAATGTAGTACAAATTAATGTAGCATAAAATAATCATGACAGGTATAAACTATACAAAAATTTAGATGTAGTTAAATACACATTGCATTAAATACATTTGCATATTATTTTGCATTGTTATATGGGGTATTAGCTGCAAATGACCATTATGACTGAAATGAGATGAGAATTTATTTTCATAACATCCTCCATGAGCTTGCAAATGTGATTCAGTTTCCCACTTTATATAATCGTGTCCATCCAAAAAAACTATTCCCGCTCCTAGACAAAGTTTTCTCTAATCCTTTCCTTGCTGAAGAGAAAGAAGCATGGTGCATTATTAACAATGACAAAATGAAATTGATCAGAGGCAATGGCACTCTAGCCCCATGCACTTGACTAAGGCATACCTTACCAAGAAATTACACCAAAGTAATTGGACGGTTTGCACCCAATAACATCAATGATCTTCTGCTGGCTAACAAGAGACAGTGATTATTTCCAACACTGTTATCCACTCTAAAAAATTTTTGCTTAACAATGAAATGATTCTTCTTATACAATCAAGCTGATTATGTACACAATTCAATTTATGTAGACCCAAATCCTGACAGAAATCAGAACTCTAGAATTTCCAATTCTACAATTCAAAATTATTTTAAAGGTCTTACTTTTCTATTGTTCTCTATTACTCCTGTAAAGTTAGAACCAAATGATTTTGAAATAAACTGTTGACTATTTCTCCTCAGTGTTGTGTTCCTTTTTCCGGGCCTTTTGGTTAAGATCATAGTATTTCATAGTATAATGCATTATAAACATGAGTGCAGTGTGTTCAGATTAATTTCATTAGTTTTCATGAAAAAAGCAGTCCAAGATGAAATCTTCACTCCTTCATCTGTGATCAAATATCTTGTATCATATTAAGTTCTACTCTAAGCTTTTATGTCCAGAATGTTTTTTTCCCCCTACAGATTCGAAATACAGTATTGACATTCACAGTTCAAAATATGTTATTTTTAGACCCGAAATATTGTGTATTGAATAAATAAATTATTTGTTGTAGAATGTGTAGTTTATTTGCATATATTCTGCTTTAGTAAATTATATTATAAAAATGTATGTGTATATAAATATGAAAGTGATGAATTAGTAAGAGAGTAGGTGAAAATGCAGGTACACAAATTATGTTAAAGAGTAACATGCTGTGAAACAACCTCTCCTTACCCTTGATGTTCACCCAAACCTGATACATGGCTGCAATTTGCTTCCTAGAACTAGCCCAGCCACTTAACAAAACAAGATTTTCTGCAGCTGTATCAAATGTATTAGAATAACCACTTGGGGTATTCTGGATTACATCATAGATTGTGTGATCTGTGATGTAATCTGATATGATTATATGATATTATTTCATGATTATTCTTATATCCATCATATACTATTAATAGAATGTATTAATATAGGATTTATTTTTAACTGCATCTGTAAGTAAACTGTCTATTCCTGTAAAGAGCTGTTATGGAGAAGGAAGGGAAGGAAATATCAGTTGACTTTTTTTATGTCACCTTTAATGCTGCAAAAGCCTTGTCAGAAATGATACTTTGGATTGTGCTTTCTCTCTATACTCATTTCACATACCAATTTTCTTCTCTCAGAACTGCACAATAGCTTTGAATCTTAATTTCTTATATCCAGTAAGACATTTTTGTCATATTTTCCCTTGGACAATTTGTTCTTCTAAACCAGATACAGTTTAATCTCTGTTTTTCAATCCTCTGCCTAATCTGATGTGCTTTATTTTTTTATTTTTCTCTTGGGCATTCTCTAAGGAACTATTTTATTTTTTCTTTATAGCACACAATTATTGTATCATTACATACTGTGAAACACTTTTTCCTCACTTCCCTATATCATACCTCTTTTTTCCCCCTTCACTCAGCTATTTTCTCAAATTCTTTTTTCTTGGGCCATAGTCTGCTTTGCATCACTGCTTCTACTAGCTTGATGTATTTTGTATTGGGGATTCTTTGCAATCTGCAGCCCCTCCACAAATCTGCCACTGTATCCCCCTTATATTAGTTGCAGGCAGCCTAACATTTTCCTTCAGCAATGAATTGTTTTCTTCTGTGAACAAAAAAGTTACACACATTTTGGAAAGTAATATAAATGTTAAACAGATAAGAAAAAATGGTAATCCAAACTGTTTTCATGAATGATAAAATTTTCAATCCTCTAAATAAATGTCATCATACGCATATTTTATATGATCTAAATCTAGTACAAATCTGACATATTTAAGCTGGGTAATCATTTCATAATTTAATGAACTGTTTGTGCAATTTTCAAATGACACAGTTATTACAAGAAATTGCTAAAATCATAACAATACCTCCTATTTATAATTATACATTGAATTTAAAGAGCTACTATAAATATCTTTATGATTTTGAATATGCTAAAATTTATTAATTTTAACAACTTTTTCAAGGTCTTCAAGTGTATCTTGAAATAGGACTATGAATTGATAGCAACTGCAAAGCAGGGGAAAATCAGGAAATTTTTATTTATGTGAAACAAACTGGAATGTAATCAATTCAACATTTTAGCAGAGCTTCAGCTGATGCATAATGGCAATCTGTTGCATGACAAACGAGTTATATGTATATTGGGATTTGCTCACATAAAATGTCTTGGTGAAAAGATAGGGAACTTTGAACATTAGTGACAATAAGTAAATTTATAAGAATCACCTCACTGTAATTCCTTAGAGAGATCAACATTAGGTTCATATAACCCATTTGATTCTTAGCTAAATGGTCCAGTAGCAGATGATGAATATAAAACCAAGGATGCCTAGGTTGAATATGAAGCAGATACCTTGGCAAGAAATTCAGCCACTACAGAAGCAGTTCTAGAGTTGGGAGGCAAACATTTCATGACATCATTTTTATTGTTCTTTGAGATAAAAAAGGAATATATGATGACTATAATGGCTTCCTCTTTGGGTCGGTTTTTAAGTTGTGTATGTCCATAAGGCAGAAGGATAAAATGATGTTCTTTTTAGGAACAAAATTATAGTAGAATTCTGGAGTAACCAAACAATATTCCGTGGGTGTATTAAGAGTGGGAAGAAAACAGAGGGCGGCTTAGCAACTCATGGCGGATATCTGTCTCCATATAGATTTGGGAGAAGTGAAGGATTTTTATTTGGGCTAGGGATAGGACTGAAATTTGTTTGTGGGAACTGGCACATTAAGCAGTAATATCCTCTCACTTAATTTGACCATAGCATTTATTTTCTAGAGTAAAATATGCATAGACTGAGTTGCCACTGTTCCTGGAAGCCAGGATATGCTAGTCTTCAATGTAAGAGACAAATGGAACATTGATATTTGGGCTAATTCTGTTATGTTGCTATGGTTTCCTTGTGGCTTTGAACACTATGAACTATAGAGGTGAAGCAAAGAATAATTCTATTTGAGACTGTTTCTACTTACATGGCTTAAATCATTAGAGTTATGCAGTCACCTCAGATGACAAAGTTTGAGTGTTATTTCATCTTTTACAACTTTTATGAAAAGGTTCATCCACATTCATATATCTATAAAGAAAGAATGGAAAATCGGGATGAATTTGCCTGCTTCATTGTATAGGAATCTTATTTCTAACAGATTCCTAACCTGAAGAGACACTAATTGATGTTTTCAGCTGATGTGGTAAATGGGACTTAGCTATCAACTTTATAATCCTCCCTGTCTGTTCATAAGTTATGTTAAACATAGAGATATTTTAGAATTTTACATTATTTCATTCTACCACTTTGAAACATTAGAATTTTCTTTATAGAAAGTAGCCTCCTCATTAACATTGGATCCTATACCAAAATCTGACATCCAGCAGGCAAACCGATAGTTAAATTATCTAAATCAACATCCCCTCATTTCCAGACACAAAGCTTTTACGATTTTGAAAGAATTAAAGTGGATGTTTTTAATGGTTTGGTAGTTAATGCCATAGTAAAAATGTTAGAGGACAGCTACTATGACAAAAAAGCCTGGGACTAAAAAATAGTCAATTATTTCTTTTTATTGCTATTGACTATACCAACTGAAAATTACTATCGAGCAACAGTTTTTTTTCATCATATATTAAATTCCTTTTAAAAAGAATGCAGAAGCTTCCCTTTACATTTTACTGGTTAAAAAAAAAAATCTAAGTCGTTAGTGCTTCCTGGAGGCTTATCTATGTCTTCAGAGTTACCTAAGTAGTGCAAATGGGTGTGGAGCCTTCTTAGAAATGTGGAAAGGACTGTGTTGTATACTGGAGATAGATGATGTCAGAACCCCCCCCCCCCCCCCCCCCGTTGAGAAAGGGCTGTTCAATTTTGACATAGATGGCCTTTTTGGCTCCTCTTTTAAACCAGCAGGCCTCTATGTAGAAAATGGGGATTTTTCTGCCTTTTGAAAAAGTGCTCTTTGTCTTTTAAATGCAGATGCTGACTCTTGTCCTGATGGGTTTGTTTTCCTATGTTATGCTATATGTTTGTGAAGTTGTTGTTTCATTTTCCTAATGTACAGATCAGCACCTGGCTCACTACATTGTACTGCATATACCACATAGCTCAGTTTGTGTCTGGGTGTTTTATCCTTGGGGTGGACAAGCTTCTGCCTTAGTGTATTCTTAGGTTTGAAGTGTGCACATATGTTGCGTTGGTTGAAGATCCTCCTGAGCTTTTCCAATATTCCTGCAATGTATGGAATGATTATGTTGCTTTGTTTATTGTTTTCTTTGCCTGTTATGGTGGAGCTCCTGCTACATTTTTTTTTTTTTTTTTTTTTTGAGATTTGATGAAGGTCCACTTGGGATAGCCACACGTTCTGAGGGCTTCCTTGATGTATTTTATTTCTTTTTATTTTCGTTCTTTCAACAAGTCCATTTCCTTTGAAAGGACTCCTTGTGGAAAGAATTACTTCGTCTTCAGTTCCGCTTTTCCTTAGAACAATATAATTTGTAAATGGAGATTGACTGAAAGAGGTGGATCACAAAAACTACTACATCCCTTACATTTACAGTTCAGGTCGGGATTGCCTGGAGTTTTGTCTCTGATATTTGAGGAGATGGGCTTTATCTACTTAGGTTATAGAACTCTTATTTTAACATCTATCAAAGAATGGGTTGTGTATATTAACTGGATGTTATATCAGACAACAATATAATTAATTTTAAGATATTTGATATACAGGCACTCCTTGAGATATAACCACAATTAGGATCAGAATTTCTGTTGCTAAACAAGGTAGTCACATCCAATTTTATGATTTTTTTTGCCATAGTTGTTAAGCTAATCACTGCAGTTGTTAACTGAATCATGTGGTTATATGAATCTGGCTTCTCCCATTGACTTTGCTTGCTAGTAAACAGTTGGGCAGGTTACAAATGCTGATGACATGATCTGGCTTCTCCCGTTGACTTTGCTTGCTAGTAAACAGTTGGACAGGTTACAAATACTGATAACATGATTGTAGGACATTGTAACTGTTGTAAATACATAGTGGTTCCCAAGCACCTGAATTTTGATTACATGACTTTGGGGATGCTGCAACAGTTCTAAGTGTAAGTCACTTTGAACAGTCACTAAATGAATGGTTGTAACATGAGCAATATCTGTATGCCAATGATCCCAAAATTCTACCTTCAGATGTCAAGCTGTCCCAAATAACTGCAAATTAGCAGAGTGTCTTGATGTTGCTTTGTTTAAACTGCAGCCACACAATATTCTCTTTTGGAAAACAGAACATCTGTAAGCAAGCACTTTTATCAAGTCAGTTTAAGTTTATTGAATTTATATACCGCCCTTTTCCTGTAGGGCTCAGGGCGGTTTACAAAGTATTTAAAAAACATCAATACAACACAAGAGTTAAAAACAGTTAAAATAATTAAATTTGATCCCTGGGGGGGGGGAACCTCTCAGCCTGGGCCGGAAAGCTCAAAAAGCCAGGTCTTCAGGTCTTGGCGGAATAACTGAAGGTTGGGGGCAGTCCTAAGCTCCACAGGCAGCTGGTTCCAAAGGGCAGGCACACCCACTGAGAAGGCCCTCCCCCTGGGTGTTATCCACCAGCAGTCTTTTACAGGCGGCACCCTGAGAAGGCCCTCCAAGTGGGAGCGCATAGGACAAAGGGAACTTGATGTTGGCAGTAGGTGTTCCCTCAAATATCCTGGACCCAAGCCATTTAGGGCTTTATAGGTCATCACCAGCACCTTGAATCTCACCTGAGGGCAACCGGAAGCCAATGTAGCTCGCGGAGTAGAGGTGTTACATGGGAGTATCGGGAAACCCCCATCACAACTCGTGCAGCAGCATTCTGCACCAGCTGAAGCCTCCGAGTGGTACTCGAGGGCAGCCCCATATAGAGAGCATTGCAGTAGTCTAACCGGGAGGTCACGAGTGCATGGGTGACTGTGCGTAAGGAATCTCGGTCCAGATAGGGTCGCAACTGGCGCACCAGGCGAACCTGGGCAAAAGCCCCTCTGGTCATGGATCCTATGTGATCTTCAAAATTGAGCCATGAATCCAGGAGGATGCCCAAGTTGCGAGCCCTATCAACAGGGGGTAACCATCATCAGCACAACATTTCTATGTGTCTTATTAGGATAAAATAATATTTGTCAAACAGTACAATAGTCAGGCGCTGTTATCCTAAACTTATTCTTTCTCTGCTTGTTTCTTTTCCCATATCCCTTATGCATCTTATCCCCTGAATATTTGCTATTTCTGTCTGTACATTGTTATTTATCCTTGAAATAGATTTTTGGCTCTCTAAATGGCTTCTATAGTCTTCTAAATGCCCTTTAAAATGGTTTAAGTTAAGTTTGGTCTTACATGCTGATTCTGGCATTACTGAAGTGGGAAATAACTGTTATCATTTTTGTGTTACAAATGACACATATCTACTCAAGAAAATTTTTTATATGACCAAAGAACTTTTAATAGCACATAGAGAATTAAATGTGAATATTATTTCCAAAAGTGAGTAGTTTACATAACAAGCACCCTTTGGAAAATAAAGTAAGGTATAAACAGTATTATCTTCCTTAAACTTCCCTTTGATGGTTCTTTTTTTTTCTTTGAAGTTATATCTGGATGGATAGAACTGATAGAATTTGAAGGTATTTTGTGATTCATCCACAAACTGCTGAATATATTCACATCATTGGTGCATCTAATCTTAGATGTTTGCATGAATTCTCAGTTCCAGTCTGAAAAGCTAGATGAGAAAATCAGATGAAACAAATTCTTTAATCTTCCTGCCTTGTTCATATTAATTCTATGCAATAGAAATGAAGAATGAATTTACATGGGATTTATGGTTGAAAGAGAACAGATATGAGGGTTGTGCTTGAACAAAAACCAGAAGAAAAAAAATAGCCTAAATAAGAATTGCCTTCCAGTCCCTCATATCCCTAAAAGCAAAATTTAAAATACAGAAATCGGAAAACAAACCACAAAAGTAAGATGAATCTGATAAAAGTTATTTTCTTTCTTAATATTTATCGATGATACCATTCATTTTGAATGCTATAATTAAAAATGAATATTTGTTTGTCAGTCTTCCAGATCTTCAAACATTTTAAATTTCCTCAAACTATTCAGAAGGATAATACTCATAAATCCTGAAAAGAGAATTTAATGACTATAGCTTATTCTTGCTTTTTTTCAAACTAAACAGGATGAATGGGACTTTATTTATTAAAAAAAATATTTTTCCAGCATTTGAACATATGCACACATATGTTGCAAACACAAACTCCTCTCCTAGCCCAAGTAATTGTATATTTAGTTGCATGTCAAGCAGAAATTATCTGGAGTTTTTTGGGTTTTTTTCCCAGCAAGTGGAACCATTAAGTTCAGTTACCTCATGCAGAAATTCTAAGACTCTACTCCTCATAGAGTGTGGAACTATGACCCGACTTCCCCAAATAATGCAGTCCTTGTAAGCTGACAGCTCATTCTTACTTCTGATGAAGCCATAAAACTCTGTCTCCAGGCTGGCTTCTGGCCACCCCCTCAGCACCCAGTTCAAAACATGACTTAGTGTGGCTGTTTCAGCAGCTACATCCACTGCATGAGGGGAGACTCTGGCAAGTTCTGGACTGCCAGGATGCATGCAGCAGGTGCGGGGTCTGGTTCAGAGTGAGGCAGGGGCAGTCTTCTGAGAATGTCAGCATGGCTCATTTCCTTACACAGCTTATGGACTAGCTAGCCTGTAACTATAAACTGCCATAAAGATGGACCACCTCAGCATCTGTGGAGAGAGGATCTGTCCAAAGTCAGAAGGGGAGCTACAGGCATTTTTAGAGTTCTCAATTTCTACCATGCATTCCTTCCACATAAGGCTGCATTGGCAGAGCCCTTACAAAGGCTCTTGGACAAGAGGACACCATGGCAGTGGGTGAGTGTCCACGAGGAAAGTTTCAAAGCAGTCAAATCACTGCTGTCATCCAACTCTGTGTTAACACATTTGAATGAGAAGCCGCCTATCAGTATTGCATGTGAAGCTTCCCCATACGGGATAGGAGCCATCTTGAGCCATCTAATGGCTGATGGGAGGCAAACTCACATAGCTTATTATTCAAGGACACTGTCACTGGCGGAAAGGAATTACACCCAAATTGATAAAGGCATTGACCATCGTGGCAGGCATAAAAAAAATGGTCTGGGAGCCTGCTGAATAGCTTTGAGCTTAGATTCAGTGGGTGTATGCCTGCAGAGTCAATGAGAAAACCAAGGAACTCTGTAGAGTTCACACCAATTTGACATTTGTCCCTCTTGAGCTTCAGCCCTGCTTCATGGAAACGCTACAGGACAGCTTTGAGCCGTTCAGCCAATATTTCTACTGACTCCCCAGCTATGAGGATGTCATCAAAATAAGGCCACACACCTGGAATGTTTTTGAGCATGCACTCCATCATGCTTTGAAAAAGACCTGGGGCCACACTGACCCCAAACTGCAGGCAACGAACCCTGAATGCCCCCCATGGGTCACTATTGTTTGAGTTTCTGCCTTGGCATCATCCATGGGCAGTTGCTGGTACACCTGTGCCAGGTCCAATTTGGCAAATACACGACCTCCCTGTAGTGATGCCAAGATGTGGCTGACTACAGGTACCAGATATGCATGTTGCTGAACTGCTTTATTAATAGTGCATTTATAATCCACACATATGCGCACCTTACCATTGGGATTAAGAGGTGTGACTATGGGAGTCTCTCACAAACTGCTATCTACTGGTTGCAACATACCTTGCTGCATCAACTTATTTAACTCTGAATCAATCTTAGATTTAAGGGGAAAAGGCACTCTGTGAGGCTTGATCCTGATTGGGGTTACAGTTGGATCAAGGTGGAGGGCAATTGGAGCTCCATTGTACTTGCCTAAGCTAGGGCTGAAAACATCAGCATATTCCTGGCATACAGTCATCATGTTCACTACTTGAGTTCTGTTTATGCCAGACACATGTATGCCCAGGGCATCAAACCAGTCTAAGCTGATGAGGCTTGTGCACTGCCCCTCAACTACCACAATGTTGAGGGAACCCAAACTCTTTGAATTGTACTTTTAGTGTAGCTTCCCCTTTAACTGCTACACGGGAGTTTTGAAAATCCATCAACACTAGATTTGATGGCTTGAGTTTAACTCTTTTGCCACTGTGACTGCAAATGTAGTTAAAAGTTATTTGAGAAACTATGGACAGGACTGACCTGGTGTCCAATTCCATTGAACATGGAATTCCTTGAAGCTTGACTTTAAGCCTAAGCTTTTCCTTAAGGGAGCGGTGGGCTCCTGTTCTATAGATGTTCCTCCTACTGGAGCAATATCCAACTCTGTTTTGCTCCGGGGCCCCAGTACCTCTCCTGGGTAAATCTTCTTGCAGGGAGTCCCTCTGGCGACCTTTACAAATGATGGTGATGTGGCCTTGTTTGCCACATGCTCGGCACACTGCCATACAAATCTACCCCTAGTGATTCTCGGCTATTTCTTCCTTAGCAGCACATCCACTCTCATTGCCACTGTTGTGTTCTGTGATCATTAGGCATTGATGAGGCGAAGGTGAAAACAACAGAAGGTTTATTAAGTTAACACAGAAGTGACTCTAATACCCGCTTTGACATCTATTTATATGGACCACTGGTAGGTGGTGGCCAATGATTTAAAAACAATTTTCCTGCCCAAAACACAGGCTTGCAAAACTGTAGACAGACAGACAGTTAACAGTTTAAACCAGACATGTCAAACTTGCAATGTCACGTGACGTCGTACAACATATCGGAGCATTTTCTCTGTTGCCGGCAATGGGGTGGGAGCGGTTTTGGGATGATGCATCTGATCCGTGGGCCGGCAGTTTGATACCCCTGGTTTAAATGAACACAGCAGTTATTTATTTGTAACTGCCCACATGATTTACATCAATAACATATTTCTTAGGTGATATGGGCTTTATTTTATTTTATTATTTTTGTGTATTACATTTTTGAGCACCTCATTTCCCATTTATGGTAACTCTAGGCTTTATCCTTCTAAGAATTTTCAAACTCATATGAATATAGGTGAGTTCCTGTTGTATGATCAACACAGTGTGGTGGTTGTTGAACATTACCTTTTGCCGTTTTCTTCATGAAAAGTCTATACTATTATTTTATCAATGGGTAAAAATCATTATCTGTTCTTAAACAATAGGATTCATTTTATAATGTCACTGTTGGTGAAAATAGCATAGGATTTTCTGATCTCAATGCAATCAAACTGCTATGTTTTTACTAATTTGAAACAAAATCATATGGAAGCAATCAAATTGTGTTTTATCCTCTTTCATTATAAAGCACTAGAAGTTTAGGTAGGAACACTGAGGCTTTAGACCTGTAAATACTATACCTTAATAACTATATTGATGTTATTCACACATTTTCCCCACACAGTTCAAGAGTTCGCTTTTGAATTTCTTTCTCCTTTTAAAGATTTTTCAGAATAACTAGACTCTGCTAATGCCTCCATGACTTCAGTTAGATTTCCATTCACCTAATATAAAATACTACTTTACAGGATGCTATTCTTTGAGATCAGGCAATCTAATTTTTTACTACCTTAACCATGTTCTCTGACTCCTTGGTGATGAGATCATGAAAGTTAATAACTATATGATGGTTTTACAATTTTGCTTGAGCATGGCAGAGAGAGAGACAAATTGGTACAGAGGACAGCAAGAGTACTCAAGAAACCTTGATTGAGAGATGCTGTAAAACTCTAGCATGCATTTCTTTTATTCCAATTGTTCATATGGAAAACATATATAATTTTTTTTATTGAATTGTGTATTTTTAATCTTATATTAGCTGCACTATGTGGCTTGATGCACAATTTCATTTTTGCACCAACAGGGTTTTTTAGCCCTTTAGAAGTCACTGTCTATATTAAATACTTTAATTTTATAATGGATGGAGCAAATTGAAAAAAAATATTTGAGGCTACATCTCCTGTATATGGATAGGGTTGGGATTTTCTGTAGGTTTGAGTTAATGAACTTTTGCTTTAAATTTTCTCAATTGTGTTTAAGCCTATTACATGTTTTATACTGCAATTGGCCTTTGATCTGCACTTCAAAGCATTAGGAGACTAGACTGATAATTTTCTACATTAACACCACTTAAACAGAAGAGTATATTTACAAAAGGCATTCCAGTGGCCATAATAGCAGAAGCCTGAATAAAGCCAGATGATAAAGCCTGCATGCACCTTACGTAAATATGGGCAAGATGCCATTCCTGGTTATTCTGGAAAGGAAAATCACATCCCAGACAGATCTGGTATGGAATTTGGAGTTCTCCTGAATTTGTGGCTTCTGATAGAAAAGCAAGTGGCAGCTATGGCCAGGAGGATTTTGTAGAGATTTTTCTTGTGTGCCAATTATTTACATTGCTGAACTGGAAAGCCTTGGTTATAGTCACTCATGCCGGAAGTCATGTCCCATTTGGATTACTGCAATATGCTCTACATATGCCCTTGAACTGGTCCAGAATGGAATGGCATGAGGGACCACTTATTGATGGCCACCCTAGGTTTTTGGAATAGCTTTCCCCCTGAGATCTAAGACATCCCTAACATTTTAGCTTTCCGGAAGGCAATGAAGGTCTGCCTCTTCCCCATGCATTAGGTTAAGATGAGGATTAAGCTAGAAGGCTGTTTGGTATTTTAAATTTATGTTTTTATTTATAGAATAGTGATGTGAGCTGCCTAGAAACATTATTTATTCATTTGTTTGTTTATTAAATTTGTGAGCTGCCCAATATATGAGATAGGCAGCCATATAAATAAATAAATAAATAAATAAACAAACAAACAAACAAACAAACAAACAAACAAATAAATAAATAATAAATAAATAAATAAATAAATGTGCTCATGCACAGCTACACACACATAGATATTTTATTTATTTTTAAATTTATTGACTGCCCATCTTGCCATAAGGTAACTCTGGGCAGGTTATAATAATAAAAGATGAATGTATGTGTGTGTGTGTGTGTGTGTGTGTGTGTGTGTATCTTAAAAAAATAAAGGGAACACAAAATAAGACATCCTACTATTAAATACAGTATATTGTGTTGTTTAAGTGTTCCCTTTATTTTTTTGAGCAATATATATATAAAACCCACAAACACAATAATCCATTGCAGATAGGAAGTGGGGGCTAGGGGGGGACGTCGGACCATCTAAAATAGAATTGTTGCTCAATACTGTCCATATATTTAGCAATGACATTGTAATAAAGTTTGGACTGGATAAATGTTCTACACTCACCATCAACTGGGGAAAAAATAGTGAAAACTGAAGGGATCAAGATGCCCTATGGAAATAACATCAGAAGTCTGAATGAAGATGATCTATAAAATACCTGGGCATTCTTCAAACTTACAACATCAAGCACGCTGAAGTGAAGAAAGGAATTAGAAGTGAATAGATCAAGAAAGTGAAGATGATGTTAAACTTAATGGAGAAAATACCATCATGTTATTTAATACCTGGGTGATTTCAGCCATAATACAGAGCTGGAATAGTGGCCTGGACTCATGCAGAACTGAGATAGGAAGACCAGAAAAATAATGACACTGAATCATGTTATACATCCTCACAGCAATACTGACAGAGCCTGCTTACCAAAGAAAATAGATGGGTGTGGAATGTTGCAAGTTCATCTGACAGTTAAAGGGGAAAAAAAAGGGCATTGGAAGAATAGCCAGAGGACAATGAATAACATGCAATGAAAACAGTGTACCTGAAGACCTACTGGTTACTGGAGAGACCAAAGTGGCTTACAAGAAAGACAAAATAAAGAACAGAAAAGGGCAGGGGAAAACAAAGCATTTCATGACTAGTACATTTTTTTAAAAAAAAAAGTATGGAAAACAGATAATGAGAAGACTTGGTAATGGCCAAAAGCAGAAAAGTTGAAGAAAGAGACACAGGATTAGCATTAAGAACAAATACATACAAAGCCAGAATTGAAAAGACAGCATAAGATAGCAAGTGCCATCTTTCCAAAGAAGCTAAAAAAAAAACAATGAATAACTTGGTTAGCTGCTGAAAAAGATTGTACAGACTGACCACAAACAATGGCATGAAAAGGAGCAACAATGGCATATTGGAAGAACTGCAAAAAATACCACTTTCCTGAAAGGTGGGGCCATAAAACTGGTGGGGCCATAAAATAGAGAAAGTCATAAAAATGACAAAGCTAAATTTTTCTGGTACCTTAGAATTCAAACAAGTGGGCACCTGCCATATAACAGCCCAGATTTAACAACTGTCTATAAAAAAAGACAAAAAAAAATCTGGATAGTGGACATGGTAGTATCTGGAGACAGCAGAATAGAAGAGAAAGAATTGGAGAAGATAACAAAATGCAAATACCTGCAAAATAGAAATAGAATGACTGTGGTATAAGAAAATCAAGGAAGCACCAATCACAGTAGACACCTTCAGTGTAATTCCAAAACAACCGGAGCATCACTTGAATGCCATTGGCATTGACAAATTCACCATCAGTCAATTGGACAAGGCAACTATACAGGTTCCACCCTACAACAATATCTTTAATACATCAAAGAATAACATCTGCCTAAACCAGGTCCTTGGGCAGAACTTGATAGGTTGTTAAGAATGCCAAATTCATTATAAATATGTCCCTGACTATGCAACAAAGCATATATTATTATTATTATTATTATTATTATTATTATTATTATTATTATTATTATTATTATTATTATTATTATTATTATTAATAATAGTAATAATAGTAATAATAATAATAATAATAATATAAGGACTTCCAGTTTGCCATCGTGGCACCAGCAGACGCTGGAAGGTGAGCTCCATCTTCCATATTCGATTTCGTTCTGTTGGGGGACCTTGGAAAGGGTCAAACGTCACCCTGTAGGAACAATGTGCAAGGAGTGGACCCCTGCTTTATCATGAGATGGTGGCAGCCCTTCCACTTGATCCAGAGCAGTCCTCCAAACTGGTGGAGGAAAGAGCAGGCATAACAATATGGCTCTTCACTAAGCTACTGATAGCCGAAGTCAAACTTTCCATCAAGCACCTTTAAAGCAATGTGGATGAAACTGGGTGAGATATGATCTTTTCTTTAAGACTTTAAGTTTTTTTTTGTTCTGCAAAAGCTGCCCAAAGTATTTTTTTTTCCCTGAGAGGAGAGAGGGAAAGGAATGTCTACCCCACCCTTTAAGAACAGCGGCGACTGACTACCTAGGGGAGTTAAAGCACTATAAGAACAATTTTGATCTAATTGGATCTATATGTTTCTGAAACTTGGAGACCAAAAGTTTTCTTATTCTTACTGGAGACTTTTATTTTTATGTAAATAAAACTAGAAAAAGGATTATAAAAATTTTGGACTTAAAAAACTTTAAACAGCATCAGTGACATCTTGTGATAAAGTATAGTATTACAATTTGTTATTGCCTAAAAGAGACTTGGCTTGAAGCCCAGACTTCAGATAAAACTCTTTCGACCTTGATAGATACCACCTGTGAGAAACACATCTGTAAAGAGAATTTCTGGGTGGCATAATTGGCCTGCTTGAACTATGAATGTAAACCTTTACTGACTTTCAGAACTATATGTGGGGAATTGCTTTCCTATTTCTTTATATGAGAAACATTTGTTATTACACAAGATGATGAGATACCTTGAACTATAAATTTTTATTTTATTTATTTTTATTTCCACTATAAAGACCACCTATAATGCGTGAAACAGAGGTCACTTATCTAGTTATAAAAATATTTTTAACTTCGGATTTTTAGGGTCCAGGCCATGAGCTTCGAATCCATCTGCAAAACATTTGCAGACATATTCGAGGACAAGCTAGGCACATACAAGGGGCCACCCATCAAGTTTAACCTAAATCCCAATGTTATGCCCATTAGAATCAAACCCTGAAGGGTTCCTTTTGCCCTTAAAGGAAAAATAGAGAGGGAGTTGGACAGGCTAGTGGACCAGGGGGTGTTTGAGCCTGTGGAAGGGGGTGAATGGGAGACCCCTATAGTTACCCCACTAAAAGCTAACGGGGAGGTGAGGATCTGCGCTGACTACAAATGCACTGTGAACCGGGCCCTCAATTCACATGCTTACCTGGTTCCGACAGTCAGCCACATCCTCGCCTCTCTTCAGGGTGGCGCCATTTTTGCAAAGCTAGATTTGGCACAAGCGTATCAGCAGCTCCTGATTATCCCGTAGACAACTGATGCGCAAACCATAGTAACACAGAGAGGAGCTTTCAGAGTTAACCGTTTACAGTTCGGTATCTCTGTAGCTCCAGGGATCTTTCAAGAAATGATGGAGAAAACTCTGAAGGGCATTCCAGGAGTATGCCCTTACTTTGATGATGTCCTCATCGCTGGAAGCTCTGAGGAGGTATTGGCTGAAAGACTGCAGTCTGTTTTAAACAGATTTCGCTCTGCAGGACTCAAACTTAAAAAAGACAAATGAAGCATCGAGGTGACATCTACTGAGTTCCTGGAGTTCAGAATAGATGCCAAGGGGGTTCATCCTGCTGAATCCAAGGTGAGAGCAATAGAAATGGCCCCCACTCCAAAAACAAGGAGGAATTACAAGCTTTCCTGGGGCTCCTAATTTCTAACATTCATTTCTTCCACACAAAGCTGCCATAGCTGAGCCTCTGCACAGGCTCCTAGACAAGCAAGCTGTTTGGAATTGGACAAAGAGTCATGAAAAAAGTATTAGAAAGCTGAAAGAGCTACTGTCCAGTAACTCCACTGTCACCCACTTCATAGAGTCAAAACCTATATGCATCGCATGTGATCCATCCCCATATGGAGTGGTGCTGTACTGAGCCATCTTGAAGACAGTGGGGACCAAGTGCCCATTGCCTACTACTCACACACATTGTCTAGAGCAGAAAGGAACTATGCTCAAATCGACAAGGAAGCCCTGGCCATAGTGGCTGGGGTCAAGAAATTCCATGATTACCTCTATGGCAGGGAATTCACCATATTCACAGATCATAAGCCTCTATTGGGGTTGTTCACAACAGACAAACAGACACCTCTAATATTATCACCCAGGATGCTTAGGTGGTCCATATTCCTATCTGCATACTCTTGCAAGTTAGTTCACAAACCTGTGAAAGAGATGGGCCATTCAGATGGATTAAGCAGGTTGCCTTTAGACAAGGCTGAACCTGATCTAGCACTGGCAGCCCAGATACTGTCCATTCAGGATCTACCAGAGTGCCCCCTGCAGGCAAAAAGACATAGTTGCTGAAACAGCAGCAGACAGAGTCCTAAGCAGAGTTCAGTCTTGGATAGTCATGGGGTGGCAGAAAAGTCTCCAGGAACCTAATTCCAGGCTTACTTCAATAGGAGGCTTGAGTTGTCGGCACACAAGGGCTGCCTCTTATGGGGAAGTAGGGTCATCATTCCCGAAGCACTGAGAAACATGGTCATTAAGTCATTACATGAAGGACATCCAGGAATAGTCAGAATGAAAGCGTTAGCAAGAAGTTATCTGTGGTGGCCCAGTCTCAATAAGGCTATTGAGGAACAGGTTAACAGTTGTTATGACTGCCAAAGATCCAGACCTGAGATTCTCCATGCACCAGTACTCAAATGAGAAGAAACACACACTCCATTGATTATGCAGGCCCTTTCCAGGGACAGTTGTTCTTGGTGGTGGTAGACAGCCACTCTAAGTGGCTAGAAGTGATACCAGTCACTAGCATGACCTCAGCCAAAACCATCCAAGTGCTCAGGGGGCTCTTTGCCACATATGCCCTGCCAGAGATATATTAGTCTCAGACAATGGGCCTCAATTCACCTCTGCTGAATTCCAGGCATTCACCAGGGCCAACTTGATTAGGCATGTTACAATGGCACCCTTCCACCCATCGACTAATGGATTAGCAGAACGCATGGTAAGAACAACCAAGCATGCATTGCAGCGCATCATCAATGGTGACTGGCATCAACGGTTGGCACAGTTCCTGTTAGCTGAACACACCACACCCTGCACTGCCACAGGCAAGAGTCCAGTGGAACTTTGTTGGGGCCGGAGGCTCATCACCAAATTGGACAGGCTGCACCCTGACAGAGTGGCTGCTGAGACTGAGCATCCCAGAGTCTCTAGAGAATTTCTCAATAACAACTTGGTTTGGACAAGGAACTATGGGCCAGGTCATTTTGGGATTCCAGGGGTGGTAGTTGACAGAACTGGGCCATTGTCCTACATTGTAGGGGTGGAGGGGAATCATCAGATCAGGCGTCATGTAGATCAAATCAGGAAGTGGGTTTCTGAAGGGTCTCAGGGTGACCAAGTACAACAAAAAACATTTGAACAAAATAAGGAAGCCCAGGGACTGGGTCAAACAGAACATTGGGACCAGGGCTCAACCATGACCGATGATGATTTGGATGACCATCAAGGACTGAGACAGTCTATCAGGACTCACAGACCACCGATATATCTTGCAGATTATGTGCAATCTTGAACAGGCCCAGAGCCATTCACAGTATATGATTGATTTGTGTTGTAATGTATTATGCATGATAATTGTATTCTATATGTTTTTTTCTTTTAAGGGGGAAGGGGTATTATGTATGGGGTAGGAGCAGCAGCTCTGCAGGTACCACCAGGTGGCGCTGTGCTGTGGCTGGATTGGCTGAAGGGTTTTCGGTGGGAGATACGGATGGATGGATTGGCCAGAGTGATACCTGGCTAGGTATATAAGGGGTCCAGGTAACCCCCTTTGTTCAGTAGACACCTATTCCCAATAAAGAGCTGACATGCGGTACTCATCTGTTTCTTCCTTGCCATACGGTCCAGAACCCACTACACAATACCCCTCATCCAAATTGTTGATGAAGATGTTGAAGAGCACTTGGCCCAGAACAGAGCCTTGGAGTGCCCCACTACACACTTCCCTCCATGTAGATGCAGTTCCATTGAGGACCATATGCTGAGTATAGCCGGTCAGCCAGCTACGAATCCAACTGGTGGTGATGCTGTCTAACCCACATTTTTCTATCTTATCAAGAAGTAGGTTGTGATCTACTTTATCAAATGGCTTACTGAAGTCCAAGTAAATTATATCCACAGCATTCCTCTGGTCCACTAATTTTGTCACTTGGTCAAAGAATGCAATAAGATTTGTCTTGCATGATCTGTTTTTGAAAAACCCATGTTGGCTTTTAGTAATGACTTTGTTTGCCTCTAGGTTTTCACTGATTTGTTGCTTGATTATCTTTTCCAGAATCTTCCTAGGTATTGAGGTCAGATTGATAGGTCTATAGTTTCCTGGATCTATTTTTTCCCCTTTTTTGAAGATGGGAAATACATCAGCTCTTTTCCAGTCCTCTGGTAGTTCCCCAGTGCTCCAGGATCTTTGAAAAATATAGTTCAGTGGTTCTGAGATCACATCTGCCAGTTCCTTCAGAACCTTGGGGTGTAATCCATCTATTCCTAGTGATTTGGACTTGTCTAGGTTGGAAAGGTCCTCACTTACCATTTTTTTCCCTGATCTTAACTTATGTTTCTAATCTATTTTTAATGGTACTGTTTTTGATAGGTTGGACTGTTTTTTTCCCCCATTGTGTAAAGACAGACAAAATAAGTTAAATAGTTCTGCTTTCTCCCTGTTGCTTGTCACCTTCTTGCCACTTTCCCCACTAATGGACCAATCATTTCCTAAACCTTTTTCTTGTTTTTTACATGTTGAAAGAAGCTTTTTTTGTTGTTACTTTTGACTTTGGTTACAAGCCTTAGTTCATTTTGAGCCTTAGCTTTCCTCACTTTATCTTTGCATGCTCGGACTATTTGCTGATATTCTGCTTTAGTTATGTACCCTTCTTTCCACTTTTTATACTTGCCCTTTTTGTCTTTGAATTTATCAGAGAGTTCTTTATACAGCAATGCTGGTTTCTTTTAAAAACTATTATTTTTCTTCTTTGTTGGTATTTTGCTACACTGGACTTTTATTATCTCACTTTTCAAAATTTCCCAAGCTTCTTGAGTTGTTCTCCCCTTTAGGATTCTCATCCATGGAATTCTTCCCAAGGTTTTTCTAAGTTTATTGAAATTAGTTCTTTTAAAGTCCAAGACTCTAGTTTTCCCCTAGTTCCTTTTTCTACTTTTTGGGAGACAAAGTTGTCTGCTAGGTTTGTAAGGAATCTGTTTGATCTTCCACTTGGAGCATAGTTTGTCTCCCAGTTGATGTCAGGGTAATTAAAGTTACCCATTACTATTGTGATGTGCTTCCTACATACCTTAGTTTGCTGACTGGCAAAAAGTTCATCTATTTTCTCTGTTTGGTCGGGTGGCCTATAGTATACACCTATGGCAATGTCATTTTTTTCCCTTTTATGTTGATGCATAAAAGACAGTTGTCATCATTGTTGTGCTCTATTTCTGTAGAGATGTAGTTATTTCTTATATAGAGACCAACTCCATCTCCTCTTTTATTTGGTCTGTTTTTTTTAAAATAATTTAATTCCCTTTACCTGTGTATTCTGTTTGTGGGTTTCATCCCACCATGTTTCCGTAATGGCAACAATATCATATCTGCCCTCATTTATCTGAATTTCTAGTACACCCTTTTTACTGTTTTCACTTAGTTGATATAATAAGAACTGTATTAGCCTAATATGAGATAGTAGATATTAAGGGAAAAAGAGAAGAAATATTTGATTTTGTAACTTGAGATTTGTACTAAAGATTTATGTATGTTATTGAACTATGGATTAACCCAGCCACCATGTTGCTTTCTAAATACTTAAATGTAAAATTAGAAAACTAATATTATAATAATAATAATAATAATAATAATAATAATAATAATAATAATAAT
>JAKJMR010000995.1:168607-189407 GCA_024449315.1 Daboia siamensis | reverse complement strand
ATAATAATAATAATAATAATAATAATAATAATAATAATAATAATAATAATAATAATAATAATGGTACATAATTAAATCCTGATAAAAATGAAAAAAAACAATGAAAATATAGTCATATCTTAAAATAAATTTTATAAAATTATGCCAGTCTATAGGAAGGACAAGAAAGTATATTCTTTTTCATATCTTTATCAACCAATGTAGAAAGCTCAAAAAGGAAAAGAAAAATAATTGTTGTAGATAACACTTTATAGCTACAAAAATAATTTAGTGATAGGGATTTGCTGTTAATTTTGTTATTAAACTTTTGTTATTAAATTGCCTTTGAAGTCCAGTTGTTGGGCAACAGAAGTGAGAAGTTAGTGCAGTTAGGTCGACTCAGATGCAGTTATCTATTGTGAAAGAAAATATCAGACTATCATAAAAGGTAAAAGTTCCCCCACACATGCGTGCTAGTCGTTTCCGACTCTAGGGGCCAGTGCTCATTTCCATTTCAAAGCCGAAGAGCCAGCACTTGTCCGAGGACGTCTCCGTGGTCATGTGGCCGGCATGACTAATGCCAAAGGCACACGGAACGCTATTACCTTCCCACCATATTGTTCCCTATTTTTCTACTTGCATTTTTACGTGCTTTCAAACTGCTAGATTGGCAGAAGCTGGGACTATCATAGATGTACTGTATTTAATTATTATGTAAGGGCTAGCAAGATTATTCATACAATAGGGGAAAAAGTACTTTTTTATCTAACCTTCTAAAATAGTATAGCTGTTAAATACATTTAGCAACAGTAACTTATTAAAGACTTAATTATGTAGAGATTTCAAAAACCAAATTATACACCAGTCTACAAAATGGCAAAACTGCTTCTTATTAACAAGTAAAGCTTTCATGCATTAAAAATTTCTGTAGCAAACAATATCCTATAATAGAAGCTTCAAATATCAGTATATTGTAAAAATGCCCCCTATTTGAACAATGCAATTGTATGAATTCATTTTAAATAAATTCAGAAAGGAATATGGAATGAAACATAATTTTATAATTATAGAAAATAGAGGTTTTTAATAAGGCAGTTTTTCTTTTCTGTTTGAGTCCTCACTTCTCAAACATGAGGGACACATATATCCATAATTTAAAACTTTTATGTTGTTTACTATCACATTTTTTTTCTGTTTCAACAATCCACACTGACAACAAGGTGACAATTTCCCATAACCAATTAAATGTAGATGGGATAACAAGGTGCACTAAGAGGTATATGCATTGACAAGTGAAAATTGAGTTTTTAATAATAAACGCATTGGAGAAAGTTATTTTGAGGACTGGACTGAGATGCAGGCCATTTTACAAGGATTCAAAAAAAAATTACATATTTATTTTTTATTTTTTTATTTTTATTACATTTATATCCCGCCCTTCTCCGAAGACTCAGGGCGGCTTACAAGCTTAGCAGTAGCCTTCATTCTATGTATATGCCTGTTTGTTAGGGCTTTCACACATACCCCAAGCGGCATTATTACAAAGTCAGCTTATTGCCCCCAACAATCTGGGTCCTCATTTTACCTACCTCGGAAGGATGGAAGGCTGAGTCAACCTTGAGCCTGGTGGGACTCGAACCTGCACTAATTGCAGGCAGCTGGTGTTATTATTAATGAGACTATTTTCAAATGCCTGATTTGCAGTATTTTCTGGTTATCCTCCTCCAAGCCCTGATGATAATAATAATATTCTTTTAAATAGATGTTATCCAAGTACTAATATCACTATGGGAACTTCAGAATATCCATCAGATGGCATTCAAAGGAAAAATACATATTCATTCTGAATATCCAGAATACATTCTTACATCTTTATACTTTTCATCAGTTGCAACTGAGATTTCTGCATGCCTATTGGTTATATATAAACTTAGTATATATAAACTTACTATAGATCCAGTTTAAATATACAGTAAAGGTAAAGGTAAAGTTAAAGGTAAAGGTTCCCCCACACATGCGTGCTAGGCGTTTCCAACTCTAAGGGCCTGTGCTCATCTCTGTTTCAAAGCCGAAGAGCCAGCACTTGTCCGAGGACGTCTCCGTGGTCATGTGGCCGGCATGACTAGACGCCAAAGGCTCACGGAACGCTGTTACCTTCCCACCGCATTGGTCCCTATTTTTCTACTTGCAAAATATACAGTACTTATTCATAAATATATGTAATTCTATCAATGCTTTTGAATTTATTGATTGAAGTAGTAGTCATTACTAGGAATGAAAGGGATACTTCAGAAGCTAAATTTCAAAAGAAATATATAAAATTAAGTTGCATTATCTGTTTTGTACAATCTAAATAATTCTTAAGCATTTGTGCAGCTGTGATAACACATATTGACCTGACCAGATTACTTGCATCATGTTCCTGTTATGTGCACATTTCCCTCAAGAAATTTATTTGTATAAATTGGTTTCTATTTTAAAAATGTGATGTAAGCTGAGTTGGGCTTCAGGGTTTCAGAGAGGATATTGATTCGGTATGAATTGCTCAAAGTAATACCCATTATACCTCAAATTTGTAAATTCTCTAGCTTCAGAGTCTCTCCAATGGTCATTATAATTGTTTTCCAGAACTGGTTGAATGCAAAAACATCATAGCTTTTTGTGAATGAATTATTCATGTCAAATATCAAACAGATTGCCCAAAGGCAGCATGTTTGTCAACCAAACACTTTTTTTTTAGTTTGATTAAGGAGATCTTTCAGTCTAATTTCTTAGATGATTGTGTGAAGAGAAGAAACTGGTAAAAAGCCAGATGTTTGTTTTCTTGATAAAACTATATTATATTAAAAGGAGGAAATGTAGAACAAATACAAAAATATTTAATACATAGATACCTAAAAACAATAAAATAAATAAAATAAACCAGACCAGACCAGCAAAAGGAAATGTACATATTTGCAAATATTGCAATTAGATTTTTTTTAAAAAAAATAAATGGCATATTATATTGATAGAAAACCATTTCAAAATTAGAAAGTAAATACATTTATTCATTCCTGAATTTTATATCAAAAGTAATTGTTTCTTTCCAACTATGCAAAACTCTCTTTTTAGCTAGATCCTGATCTTGACAAGTTTGAAATTGTTTGTAAATTGATAAATTCACAATATATGTTATATATAAAACAACCTCTGAAATACAAAATTACATTCACATGTTTAAACCTAATTTCTCCTCTTAAAAAATATTAACAATATTGAGATTAGTAAAGTAAGATAGGAAAAGTATTGGGCTACTCCAACTCATAAGAATTAGTGTCTCCTCCAATGCATTTCTTCTCTAGCATAACTTCTTAAACATCTGCTAAGATTCTAATAAACATTAAAATTATATTTGGATGAACTAATCTTAAGGTCATAAAATATATTTACTTTTCTTTAAACATAAATTATTAATTTATTAAAATAAGATATTTAAATCTATTTCTATTTTCTGCAAAATTATCTTTGCTGTCTAAAGTGAGCTGTAGGTTTAGATCTTTCTAAGACACTTTGTAATACAAATATAAAGTATATAAAATTTAAAAGGTAAAGATGAAATAAAAATTAGTGTGAAAGTTTATTAAAAGATGTAGGAAGGCTTTCAGATTGTTGAAAAACTCCTATGTGTGCCTCAAGCAAGGTTGCAGACTCGTGTTTTTTTCATACCTTTCTGGAAAGCCAGGAAGATGAAGTTTCATCTCTCCTCTGGGAAAAGAGTATGTCTCACAGGGTGGAGGCAATGACAAGATGGTTCTCTTCCTGGATTTTACCAGATGGAATTCTTTAACAACTGGGGTCCCTAATATCCCTTCCCTGCCTGAAAATAAACCAATTATAAATGAACTGAAGATAGTTCTGAAGATAACGTGACCCCATGGCATTTATGGCTTTAAAAGTCATAACCAGCATCTGGAGTTGGACTTCAAACAAACTGGTACCCAGTGCAGCAAAATTGTTACAAGGTTGTTCTGCCTGGTCAACCCAAGATTGACCAGGCAGCCACATTATGTATCAACTAAAGCTTCTGGATATTTTTCAAGGGTAGCCTGATGTTAAGCACATTGCAACAGCCCATTAGTTACTGAGAGAAAGCCTCCTAGTCAGGAAGGGGCAGAACTGGTGCATAGTGCTTATCACAATTATGCATTTATAATCATTCTGGCACCATAATGATTTGTTCTGGGCACCTCTTTCTTCCTGGCATTTTTGACTTCATTACTACACAGTATCATTTATATTTATAACTTTAATACTTTTACAATAATGACATACTCTGAATATAAAATTAATGTGCTAAACTCAAGCCATCCAAAATTAGTTTTACTTTACTTCCATTTCAATTTAGGTTGGTAGATAAAAACAGTTACTTTATGGATTGCTTTTATATCCACCAAAAGTAGTGACCAGCTTCAATAAGCAAATCATTTATTAAATGTAACCAACCATATACAGAATCAAGCATATCAAACTGAATTAAAAATAAGCAAATAAACTTATCTGGATACTTAGAAAGAAGAGAAAATATTATATATCTGTTTCAGTTCAGTATTCCCTGTCAAAACATAGTTAATTATAAATGATGGGGTATTGTCAAAAAATATACTGCAGCTGCCTATACAGATTAAATTTTTAAATCCTTGTTTTGGAAATTCCCTTCTAACACAATGTCAGTCACAATCTGATTCACTCAGTAGCATATATTTTGCTAGTTCAGGATTACAAGGGAAACAGAAGTTAGGTAACTATTTTTTATGACCAGAACACCAGTACAAAGTACTCTAAACCAGGGGTCTACAATCTTTCTGGCTTTGTGAACCAGGGAGGGAGAAGGGATGGTTCTGCACAAGCAGTGGGCATGTGCACTTGCACACTTATACAAGTGGAGGTGTGCATGCCCTTTGCTCAGACAAATGGAGCTTCCTGCATGAGCCCAAGTGCCAGCTGTTCGCGCCTGCCATTTGTGCAAATGGAGCTGCAATGCAAGTGCAAGCGTGTGAAGCCCAGGGGTTGGGGACCCTTGCCCTAAACAATGCACTGTTAATCATTTTGCAGTGGACAGTTACAATTCTGTCATAGAGAAAAGGAGAAGTGAGGTACTTGGTCTGTCCATTTATGTCATTTAGCTGCTTAAATTTTCACACTTGTAAGAAATGGGAAAGATGTACTGTATGTAGATCACCAAAAAGCATGGAACTCTGACATTTTGGATTTTCAGCTCACTGGAAACAGGAAAACAGTTCTGCTGGATTAGGACAAAAGCTCATCAGATTCAGTGTTCTGCATCACAGAGTAGCCTAATAAATGCATCTGAAAGCTCACAAATCTGTTCTGCAAAACACAATAATGGCCCTCTTCCATTATTTCTCATAGTATAGCACAGTTATTAGGGTTACGATTCAGGAGATAATACATAGCAACCGCTAATGATCTGATCATCTGTTAATTTATCATTATTTATTTATTTATTTTAATTCCATTTAAAATAAATGGAATTAATCAGGGCGGCTTACAAGCTTAGCAGTAGCCTTCATTCTATGTATATGCCTGCTTATTAGGGCTTTCACACACACCCCAAGCGGCATTATTACAAAGTCAGCTTAATTGCCCCCAACAATCTGGGTCCTCATTTTACCTACCTCGGAAGGATGGAAGGCTGAGTCAACCTTGAGCCTGGTGGGACGCGAACCTGCACTAATTGCAGGCAGCTGGTGTTACTTAAGGAGGCATTAGCCCACTGCTCCACCAAGGCTCTTCTAATGATAGCATGTTCCACTGTATACTTGTATTTTGTATAAAGAAATACTTCCTATTTATTGGTACTGAGTCTCTCCAAATTAATTTAAGTGAATAAGCCAGGATTTTAATAGATGGATTTTTTTCTAGATATATCTTCCATTCCATGAAAGATTGTATATATGCATATCACATGTTATCACATACACATGTTCTTTCAAAGCAAACAAAAAACTGCAGGAATGATCTAATACTTTTGGTTATCTCTATTGCATAGGTACACTATCCATTTGATATGAGTTGACCAAAGGGTTCATATTATATTCCAAATATGCTTAAAGTTGATTATCCTATTGATTGCTGGAACAGACTTTACTACTCTTTGTTCTAAAACTTTCAGCTAAGATGACATTTCCATTAGAGCATCTTCCATGACTACAAGATTATTTTCTAGTCAGCCCTGTTACATGTGAAGATGTATTACTTACTCCAACATACATCACTCTGCACTTTGTTTTCAGAGAATAACAGGATGAATATAGACTTTGGTCCTTCCTGGTAACCTAGACCATAAGCTTTCAACAATGCAATCCACTGTCTTAAATCCATCTCTAGACAGACTGGATAATAGTTTTGTGTACTGAAAAATGAATACACCTTCTACACTGCTTCTTCAAAGTCCAACTTTTAATTCCATAGAGTTTCACAAGAAAAAACATGTCAACATGATCTTTGCAGGTATAGATAGTCACAGAATATCTTTTCTAATGCCTGAATTAATACCTAACAATAATAGTTATAATATATTTCCTGATTTCTGTTTCTTTTACTGTTGATAGGCAATTCAAAAAGGCAAAAAAACCCCACAATTAGAATAACTTTCATAGTGGAGGCACCAGGAATCCTAAAATGTTTGTCCTGAGATACATAAAATTATCTACTATTAAAATATCTTCATTATCAATTCAAGACTGTTTGCTATACTTGCCATTATTTCCATTTTCTTAATATTCAGACTTGGTTCCATTTTTACTGTATTCCATTACTTTCTTTACTACAATTTGCAGAATGTTTGCAGTTTCAGCTATCAAAATAGGTTCATCAACATAAAGGTAAAGGTAAAGGTTCCCCCGCACATGCGTGCTAGTCGTTTCTGACTCTAGGGGCCGGTGCTCATCTCCGTTTCAAAGCCGAAGAGCCAGCGCTTGTCCGAGGACATCTCCATGGTCATGTGGCCGACATGACTAGATGCCAAAGGTGCACAGAACGCTGTTACCTTCCCACCGGAGTGGTCCCTATTTTTCTACTTGCATTTTTACGTGCTTTCGAACTGCTAGGTTGGCAGAAGCTGGGACGAGTAACAGGCGCTCACTCTGCTATGCGGCACTCGGGATTCGACCCGCCAAACTGCCAACCTTCTGGTCGACAAGCTCAGCATCTTAACCCACTGAGCCACTGCGTCCCTTCATCAACATAGTGCCGGTTATTTATGTTTCTTCCTCCAACTTTAAAACTTTTTCTTCTTTTGCAATCCAGTTTTTCTCAGTATACTCAGAATACAAATTGAATTAATAAGTGGAAAATATATGTTGATAAATATACTAAAAAAAAATAAATATCCACTCACTTCTTTGCCAAACTGTAGCCAGTCATTTTGTTTTAGTAGAAAGAGAATTATTCCAGGAAGTTAGTCATTACTGTGATTGCTAACTGCAGTTATATTTAAGTCAGATAACTTGTACATAATTTGATGGTGAATTCAATTATTTCAAAGTATTCAGCTGAGTCTAATGTTTCTGTTATTTAAATGTGACATCTGTTAATCGAATGCAGGGTTTAATGTCAAACAGTTCATGATACTAATTATTACAAATAGCAAGAAATTATATAAGCTTTCAACATGAGACTATTAAAACAAAGAAATTGTCAGAAAATATAAAATAATAAAGTGTAAGTGAATGACATAGGGTCATTATTTAATTGCCCTGTATACCGCCCCGAGTCCCTTGGGAGAGGGGCAGTATATAAATCCAAATAAATAAAATAAATAAGTAATAAAACATGGATAATATTTTTATTTGGATAATACAAGAATAGACATAGTCTTTCATATTTTTAAAAGTATAAACTCAAGAAGGATTAAATTAATTTCTAATTTCCCACCAAACAATTTATTTCTACTACAAATGTTTTCATTTGAGACACTGATTTTTTTTCCTTATTAAAATCTGTGGTGGATTTGTTTTACTACCCTACTTTTAAAAATAGTTGATTTTTTTTTTTCAAAATTGATGTGTGTCTGAAGATCAAAAAGTTGCCATGGCTTTCAAAAAATCATAAAGTTTAAGGAATCCCAGGTTCTTCATTTCAAAGGGTGTCCTCAATATTTTTGCCACAATTTGTAGACTCAGAGGATGAATCTGTCCCTCAGAATAGAGGCTTCAGCCATCTCTACAGATTCCTCAGAATTCAAAGTTATGTTTAAGCTCAAAGCTATAGAATCATCAGGCCACAATTTAAGACATCAATATCCTACAGGTATTTTTTGCAACAAAGTAGGGCCAGGTAGCAAAGTGTGAACTTCAGGGTCTATAGTGTACAGTTCTTTAACTTGCTAGAGCAGACCTTGTTTGCCATAGAAACTCACTTTAAAAGTGTTCCTGCCGTTAGTTGACTTCCTGAAGACCTTTGGTCAGGTCTGATCAATATGTGCCATGACATATTGTGGTAGCATACGTCACAAAAGAAGAAATCATTCCAAGTTAACACCTGTAATATAGCAAGTTCTGGTATTCCACATTAAGAACTATCTACAATATATTAGGAGAATCAATACAGTTACTTGAAGTCTGTTACCTTCACTTAGGCCCTAAAAATCAGTAGAAATGACAGTAAATTATTGCGCAAAAAAAGAAAAAAAGAAAAAGAAAAAAACAACAGCAACACATAAAACACACAGAGACGCGTGCACGCGCACACACACACACACACACACACACACTGGTTTTAACACATTTATATTAACATACAAGAAGCTGGAAGATTCCTTATGAAAAATATGCATTTTAAACTGGCTTCCCATTGAATTGCAAAAAGAGTGCCGTGAGCCAGGAATTAAAATACATAATCACAATACTTTTAAAAGACTTTCTCATTTTTGGAGGAAAAAACTCTCAATGTGTCATCCTCAGAGAACAAGATGTAATGAACATAAAACACACATAGGAATGCGTTTACATATTGTCAGTGATAAAAATGGTAATCACTTCAAGACAAGGCACAATGACAGCTGAAAGAAACCAATGGAACATAGCCTGGGGAAGCTCCTGGGGCCAGTCAGAGAGCAGAGCTACACCTGCTGTATTTGCATTGAATAAAGCCCTAATTCTGTTCAGTAAAGAATGTTGAAGTTTCCCCAATGAATCCACTCTATTTAAAAGCATTGCATACATTTTCAATTTGTGTGTGTGTGTGTGTGTGTGTATGTGTGTGTGTGCATACAAACACACGTAGGATGCATATTTTACCTGTTTTAGAAAAACAGTTTCCATTGCCCATATATTAATTTATTCACACAGATATACAACATTTGGGGTAGAAAATGTTCCATTCAATTTGATGCAACTGAACGTATTTTACAAATTCATGAATATAATGTTCTTGGATTACTTTATAATAAGACGCACCAGCCTGTTGTGTGAAGGCCTGGTGTTTTATTTTAGAATCTTTTTTTGCAGTGGTATGGATTCCTTTGGTTTGCAATACCACCTTGGATTTCAGAATCAGAATCAGAATAGAGCTGGAAGGGATCTTTGAGGTCTTCTAATCCAACCTCCTGCTCAAGCAGGATACCATATACTATTTCAGAGAAGTGACTGTCCAGTGTCCACTTAAAAACCTCCAGTGATGAAGCACCCACAACCTCTGATGGCAAGCTGTTTCATTTGGATTTCAGTTAAATTCTGGAGAAAGATTTTATAAGGAAAGTCTCATTGGACTTTTTCAGTAGCAGCATTACTATCACTGCTATATGAGAAGTGTTGGTCACAAAATAGTTGATCTTTTTTTCTTTGAAAAACTTAAGAGAAATTGCCCAACCATTATCCCTGCATATAAATTGTGTAGAGAATTTCAAAGGAACTTTTTGCTCTGATGTATATACACATTATATTTGTATCATCAAAGATGAAAATAAATGTCCTATTTTCTCTTTAATTACTATATATGTTTACAATTTCTGTTCCTCTTACATACATGTAGATGTCCATACATCTACACACAGACACATATGTACGTGTCCTTTCATGCCCCTTGCCTGAAAGCTAATGGATAAAAGAGGCCAATAGTGTAGAAAAACTCCTTTCATGTTATTTGCTTTCTTCTTTCATCCTCACCACTGGCTTGAAGATGGGAGAGGGCAGTAAAGTGGAAAAGCTTCTTCTTTCATGCCATTTGGTTTCTCTCAAGCCCTGATGAGCACTCAAAAGCTGCAAACACATAGAGGAATGTATCTTTTCATGCTGCTGACTTCCTTTCCTTAGCAGCACGTGAGCAGTTGAAAGATCTTTTTTTGGCAAGTGTGGCAGGATGTGTCTAAAAAGATGATTAGTGGGTGGAGCTAACAACATCACAGCACCCTTACAGGCTTGGAAGACCTCAGCCACCTTTGGAAAAAGACTAAGAAAATTTTCTTCTGCAATATTGACCTGTACCAGTGAAGGACAACCCAACTATTTTATCAAGGTGAATCTGGTGGCTTCTTCATCTTGACAAAGTAAATCAAATTACTTCTAAAATGAAAGTATTTTACTTCAGAGAAGTGTACTTATCTAACCTGTGGATCTGAACAGCAAAATTGCAAAATTGCATAGAAGTAGCCCTTGATTCCCCTTCATGAATTACTGCCTTGTCATGGCAAAGGGGCTTGCATAATTCAATGAAGCTATGAGCTATGCCGTGCAGGGACACCCAAGATGGACAGGTCATAGCAGAGAGTTCTGACAAAACGTGAGCCACTGGAGAAGGAAATGGCAACCCACTCCAGTATCTTTGCCATGAAAACCCTATGGACGGTACCAAAAGGCAAAATGATAGACACTGGAAGATGAGCTCCTCAGCTTGGAAGGCATCCAATAGGCTACTGGGGAAGAGCAGAGGGCTAGTACTAGTAGCACCAGAAAAAATAAAGCGACTGGGCCAAAGCCGAAAGGATGCTCAGCTGTGGATGTATCTGGTGGTGAAAGGAAAGTCCGATGCTGTAAAGATTTTTTCTCCATAGAAACCTGGAATGTAAGATCCATGAATCAAGGAAAGCTGGACATGGTCAAACAAGAGATGACAAGACTGAACATCGACATCTTAGGAATCAGCGAACTAAAATGGACAGGAATGGGTGAATTTAATTCAGATGAGCATCAGGTATACTACTGTGGGCAAGAATCCCTCAGAAGAAATGGAGTAGCCTTCATAGTCAATGAAAAAGTAGGAAAAGCAATAGTGGGATACAATCCCCAAAATGAGAGAATGATCTCAGTTCAAACTATTTAATATCACAGTAGTCCAAGACTATGCCCCAACCACCAGTGCTGAAGAGGATGAAATCGACTGGTTCTATGAAGGCCTACAGCACCTTATAGAACTAACACCAAAATATGATGTCCTTATCATCATGGGGGATTAGAATGCTGAAGTAGGAAGCCAAAAGGTAACTAGAATAAAAGGCAAATTTGGCCTTGGAGTACAATATGAAGCAGGGCACAGGCTGATAGAATATAGTCATATCAAACACTCTTTTCCAACAACCCAAGAGACAGCTCTTCACATGGACATCACCAGACGGTCAACACAGAAATCAGATTGACTATGTGCTCTTCAGCCAAAGATGGAGAAGCTCTATACAGTTAGTAAAAAAAAGGTGGCTGTGGCTCAGACCATGAGCTTCTCGTTGCAAAGTTTAGGCTTAAACTGAAGAAAGTAGGGAAAAGCACTAGGCCACTCAGGTATGAATTAAATCATATCTCTGTTGAATATTTATTTATTTATTTATTTAATTTTATTTATATACCGCCCTTCTCCCGAAGGACTCAGGGCGGTGTACAGGGCAATATAACAATACAAAGATACAAAAATTAAAAAAGATTAAATGTATGCCCAGTTAAAACAATAAATACAAATATTAAAATAACCCCCATCCCTCATCAGGCCAGGCCGGATTGTAAAAATAAGAATGTCTTTAGATCGCGGCGGAAGGAGCGAAGGTCGGGCGCCATCCGGAGCTAAGCCGGCAGCTGATTCCATAGCTCCGGGGCGCCCACAGAGAAGGATCTCCCCCTGGGGGTCACCAATCGACATTCTCTGATCGGTGGCACCCTGAGGAGACCCTCTCTGTGGGAGCGCACAGGGAGGAGGGAAGTTGATGCCGGCAGCAGGTGATCCCCAAGGTACTCCGGACCCATGCCATGTAGGGCCTTAAACACCATAACTAATACCTTGAACATCACTCGGAAGACAACTGGCAACCAATGCAGCTCACGGAGAAGAGGTGTAATATGGGAGTATTGGGAGACTCCCAGCACAACTCTCGCGGCTGCATTCTGTACCAGTTGGAGCCTCCGTGTGGTCTTCAAGGGCAGCCCCATGTAGAGAGCATTGCAGTAGTCAAGGCGAGAGGTCACGAGCGCATGAGTGACCGTATATAAGGCATTCCGGTCTAGATAGGGCCGCAACTGGCGCACCAGGCGAACCTGGGCGAAAGCCCCCCTAGTCACAGTCACTATATGGTCTTCCAAAGCAAGCCATGAATCTAGGAGGACTCTCAAGTTGCGAGCCCTATCTACGGGGGGTAATAATTCACCCCCCATAGAAAGAGATGGAATATTCTGAATATCCCGGTATGCCGGTATGCACAGCCACTCAGTCTTGTCGGGGCTGAGTTGAAGTCTGTTACTCCCCATCCCGACCCGAACTGCCTCCAGGCAACAGGACATCACGTCGAGGGCATCACTGGGGTGGTTTGGGGTAGAAAGAAAAAGTTGGGTATCATCAGCATACTGATGATACCCAACTCCAAAACCACGAATGATCTCACCCAGCGGTTTCATATAGATGTTGAACAGGAGAGGCGAGAGGACCAACCCCTGAGGAACTCCACAAACGAGAGACCTCGAGGTCGACCTCTGTCCCCCTGCCAACACCGACTGTGAATGTCCCAGGAGGTAGGAGGAGAACCACTAAAGAACCGTGCCTCCCACTCCCAATCCCCTGAGATGCCGCAGCAGGATACCATGGTTGATGGTATCAAAAGCTGCTGAGAGTTCTAATAGGACTAGGACAGAGGAACAACCCCTGTCCCGAGCTCTCCAGAGATCATTCACCAGAGCGAACAATGCCATCTCCGTGCTGTGCCCGGGCCTGAAACCCGATTGGTACAGGTCCAGATAGTCAGCTTCCTCCAGGACCAAAGGTCGACCTCTGTCCCCCTGCCAACACCGACTGTGAATGTCCCAGGAGATAGGAGGAGAACCACTGCAAAACTGTGCCTCCCACTCCCAATCCCCTGAGACGCCGCAGCAAGATACCATGGTCGATGGTATCGAACGCCGCTGAGAGGTCTAATAGGACTAGGACAGAGGAATGTCCCCTGTCCCGGGCCCTCCAGAGATCATACACCAGAGCGACCAATGCCGTCTCCGTGCTGTACCCGGGCCTGAAACCCGATTGGGACGGGTCTAGATAATCCGCTTCATCCAGGGTCAGAGGGAGCTGATGTGCCACCACACTCTCAACAACCTTCGCCAGAAAGCGAAGGTTGGAGACCGGGCGAAAGTTATTCAACACAGCTGGGTCCGAGGTAGGCTTCTTGAGGAGAGGTCTTTCAAGTCTTTCAAGACGGCGGGGAAACTACCCTCACTCAAAGAAGCAGATATAACCGCCTGGAACCAGCCTCGTGTCCCTTCCCGAGCTGCATAAACCAGCCAGGAAGGGCACGGGTCCAATAAACATGTGGTGGAACTCAGCCTCCCCATGATCCTGTCCACTGCCTCCGGAGTAACAGAGTCAAACTCCTCCCATATAATATCGACAAGACCGCCCGTGTCCTGATCGTCAGACTCTGCCCAGTCAGAGTCCAAACCGGTCCGAATCCGAGCAATTTTGTCCGACAGACGTTGATTAAACTCCTCGGCACGACCCTGCAAGGGTTCCTCCCTCACCTCCTGATTAAGGAGGGAGCGAGTCACCCTAAACAGGGCAGCCGGGCGATTATCTGCGGACGCGATAAGGGTAGCGAAGTGATTAGACCTCGCCACCCTTATCGCAGCGAGATAAGACCTAATATAGGTTCTTAGTCGCAATCGGTCAGATTCGGATCGGCTAGATCTCCAAAAGCTCTCTAGGCCCCGTCTCCGACGCTTCATCTCCCGAAGCTCCACGGAAAACCATGGAGCTCGATGGGATCTGCACCGGGTCAGGGGCCGCAAGGGTACAACTCGGTCAAGAGCCTCCGTGGCTGCCCTTTCCCAGGCTTCCACTAAGGCATCCGCCGAGCTGTGAGTGGAGGAGGCAGGTGGGGACCCCAGCGCTGCCTGGAACCTCTCAGGGTCCATTAAGAGCCTGGGGCGGTACCATCTAATTGGTTCCACATGCCCACGCTGGGGAGTGGCAAAACGGAAGACCAGCCGCAGGAGATGGTGATCGGTCCATGACAGGGGCATAACAATTGGAGAGCCCCCACCAAGATCATCTAACCACCGTCCAGATAAGAAAATCAGGTCAAGGGTGTGGCCTCCCTCATGAGTCGGTCCAGAAATTACTTGCGTCAGGTCCATGGCCGTCATGGAAGCCATGAACTCCCGAGCTAACTCATATATAGTATAGGTGACAAATAGTTTTAAGGAATTAGACCTGATAGACAAAGTGCCTGAAGAACTATGGACAGACATTCCCAACATTGTACAAGAGGTAGCAACTAAAACCATCCCAAAGAAAAAGAAATGCAAGAAAGCAAAATGGCTGTCTGAGGAAGCTTTGCAAATAGCTGAGGAAAGGAGGGAAGTGAAAGGCAAGGGAGAAAAAGAAAGATATGAATGCAGAATTCCAGAGAATAGCTAGAAGAGATAAGAATGCCTTCTTATATGAACAGTGCAAAGAAATAGAAGAAAACAAAAGAATAGGGAGGACCAGATATCTCTTCAAGAAAATTGGAGACATGAAGGGAACGTTTAATGCAAAAATGGGCATGATAAAGGACCAAAATGGCAGGGACCTAACAGAAGCAGAAGAGATTAGGAAGAGGTGGCAAAATTACACAGAAGAACTATACAAGAACGAGCTTAACATCCCTGATAACCACAATGAGGTGGTCACTAACCTCAAGCCAGACATCCTAGAATGTGAAGTGAAGTGGGCCTTAGAAAAACTGAGCAACAACAACTAGTGGAGGTGACAGTATTCCAACTGAGCTATTCAAAATCTTAAAAGACGATGCAGTAAAAGTGCTACCCTCAATTTGCCAGCAAATTTGGAAAACTCAACAGTGGCCACAGGATTGGAAAAGATCAGTTTACATTCCAATTCCAAAGAAAGGCAGTGCCAAAGAATGTTCAAACTATTGCACCATTGCATTCATTTCACATGCTAATAAAGTTATGCTTAAAATCCTACAAGCTAGACTCCAGTAGATTGTGGATCGAGAACTACCAGAAGTACAGGCAGGATTTTGAAGAGGCAGAGGAACTAGAGATCAAATTGCCAACATATGCTGGATCATGGAGAAAGCTAGGGAGTTCCAGAAAAACATCTACTTCTGCTTCATTGACTATGCTGAAGCCTTTGATTGTGTGGATCACAACAAACTGTGGTAAGTTCTTAAAGAGATGGGAGTACAGACCATCTAATTTGTCTCTTGAAAAACCTATATGCGGGTCAACAAGCAACAGTGAGAACTGGACACGGAACCACTGATTGGTTCAAAATTGGGAAAGGAGTCCAGCAAGGCTGTATACTGTCGCCTCGCCTATTTAACTTTCTCACATCATGAGAAAGGCAGGGCTAGATGAATAAAAGTTGGAATTAAGATTGCTGGGAGAAATATCAACAACCTAAGATATGCAGATGATACCACTTAATGGCAGAAAGTGAAGAAGAACTAAAGAGCCTCTTGTTGCAGATGAAGAAGGAGAGTGCAAAACTTGGTTTGAAACTTAACATTAAGAAAACCAAGATCATGACATCTGGCCCTCTCAGTTCCTGGCAAATAGATGGGGAAGAAATGGTGGTAGTGACAGTTTTTATTTTCCTGGGCTCCAAGATCACTGCAGATGGGGACTGTAGCCAAGAAATTAAAAGATGCTTGCTCCTAGGGAGAAAAGCCATGGCAAATCTAGACAGCACACTAAAAAACAGAGATATCACCCTGTCAACAAAAGTGTGTATAGTCAAGGCTATGGTATTCCCAATTGTAATGTATGGCTGCGAAAGTTGGACCATAAGACAGGCTGAGCGCCAAAGAATTGAAGCCTTTGAACTATGGTGCTGGAGAAGACTCCTGCGAGTCCCTTGGGCTGCAAGGTGATCAAACCGGTTAGTCCTAGAAGATATCAACCCTGACTGCTCTTTAAAAGGCCAGATCCTGAAGTTGAAACTCAAATATTTTGGCCACCTAATGAGATAGAAGGACTCACTGGAGAAGAGCCTAATGCTGGGAAAGATTGAGGGAAATAGAAGAAGGGGACAACAGAGAATGAGGTGGCTGGATGGAGTTACTGAAGCAGTAGGCGTGAGCTTTAATGCACTCCAGAAGATGGTAGAGGACAGGAAGGCCTGGAGGAACATTGTCCATGGGGTCGCAATGGGTCAGACACGTCTTCACAGCTAAGAACAGTGAATTATATCCCTTTTTTGCCTTGGTCATTAAGCAATTCACCACAATAGTTAAGGAAGCCACTTGGTTGTTGAGTGTCTCATTGACTTATGGCAGGGGTGTCAAACTCTTCTTAAAAGCTTCCAGTGTTGGAGCATTCACCACCTCTGGAGGCAGGTTGTTCCACTGGTTAATTGTTCTAACTGTCAGGAAGTTTCTCCTTAGTTCTAGGTTGCTTCTCTCCTTGACTAGTTTCATTGAGGGCCGCATCAGCATTGCGGTTGCCCTCAGGGGGCCGGGTGGGTGTGGCCTGGGTGGGCGTGGCCTACTGGGTGGGTGTGGCTAGTGTGTGTATGGCCTACTGGGTGGGCGTGGCCAGCTCTACATCGTTTGCATCAAGGGTGCCTATGGGGGCCTGGGCAGGAATGGGACAGATCTGAGGGTCTCTGGCAGAAGGAGGGTCTCTGGGCCAGGGCCAAGGCAGTGGGGGCCGTTCCCTCACTGTTTCCAGGATGGCTTCGTGGGCCACGTGAAACCACTTCGCGGGCCAGATCTGGCCCCCGGGCCTTGTGTTTGACATGTCTGACTTATGGGAAGCCTTCTGGGAAGGTTCTAAATGACATACATACTCTCAAAATTCTGCAACTGTCATAAATATATGCTGGTGGCCAGGCACCCGAATTTTGATCACATGAATCTGGCAGCACTACAATAGTTGTAATATCTCAGCTTGTGATGACTTAAGCAATGCTGTGACCTCCCTCTCACAGTGCTTGGAGACTGTTAGGGGCTGGATAGGAAGCAACAGGTTGAAACTGAAATTTGGCAAAACTGAGTGGCTCTAGTTTTGGGGATCTTTGGTCCATGGAGAATTGCCACCTTTGGTCATTGATGGGATGGCACTGCCCCAGGCAGACCCATTGCATAATCTGGGGCTACTCCTGGATTCATGACTCCTGCTCAAAGAGCAGATGGTAGTCATGGCCAGAGGTCTTTTGTGCAACTGCAGGTTGTGTGGCAGTTACACTCTTTCCTGGACCAATAATACCTACTCAAGGTCACTCATGCTCTAGTTACCTCCTCTCTTGACTATTGCAACACACTCTTAATGGGTCTGCCTTTGAAAAGCTTCCAGTAGCTCCACTTGGTGCAAAATGCAGCAGCCCACATGGTCTTGTGTCAACTCTCCTGCAGGACCTGCACTGGTTGTTGATTTGCTTATGGGTGCTGGTTGTCACTTTTAAAGCCCTTCATTGCTTGGGACCAAGATATCTGAGGGACCATCTCTGGGTGGGCACATCCACCCAACCAACTAGAATGGACAGGCAAGGAATGTTGCAGATACCATACCCTAAGGAGATACATCTGGTGGGACCCAGAAGAAGGGACTTCTTCATGGTAGCTCCCTCCCTCTGAAACATCATCCCTCTAGAAATTAGACTGGTCCCCAGTCTGGCACTCTTTCAGAAGGCCCTGAAGACAAGGTTCTGCCAGCAGGTCTGATGAACTCAGAGTTGGATGGAGCCTATTAAATGGCTAGTATGAGTGTGTGTTGTCACCAGGGTGGGGGGCTATTATTTTATTATTTTTATTTTTTTATTATTTTTATTTCTTTTATCCTGTGTTTTTATTTCTTGTAAGCCGCTTTGAGTCTCCTTGAGCAAGTAGGCAGCAACATAAATTTTCCCAATAAATAAATGTGCAAGGACCAGTTGACACTGTAACTTCCAGCAGTCATTAGTCAAATGTTTGTAAAACAAGAACTACCTGTATTCACTGCTATTAGGAAAAGAAAGAAATGTAGAAAACCAGAAAATTTGTAATACTAATTCATTTCCCTACACACACACACACACACACACACACAGAGAGAGAGAGAGAGAGAGAGAGAGAGAGAGAGAGAGAGAGAATTGAAGTATCAAATTACTATTACTTTAGTTTTTTTACAGTACATCCAAAGAAACAAGTCCATAGAACCCTTAGTGGAATGAAGGATTCCAAATATTTCAAAATTGTTGTTAAAGAGTTCTGTTTTCACGGGGGGAAAAGTTGAGCATGTCTTTTTTTTTTAACTAACATAATAATGAAGTAAAAAAAAAAGGTATTGAAACTAGGTACTGATCTCCAAATCTGAATAGAAGATAAAGAAGGACAAAATGATCATGTATTTCTTTTGCACTTGCTTGTTATAAACAACATCATTTCTCCTTCCCCCATACTTCCATTTTTTTCTCTCTAACAAAATGTTTGTTTTTGTTATCTTGAACAACTAGTAATTACAGCCTGCTCTCTGGATTTCCTTTACTGCACATTGATCCATTAACTTTGACAAAAGCACTGCTTTCTTCCAACAGTGACAGTATGAGCTCGCTAAATTCACCTACATGTCACCACATTAAAAAACAAAGCAAAATAAGTTTCTGCCCAGAAGCCTGTTTCATTGGCAGGCTGATGATTGATGTCACTAGCAATGTAATTCAATAAGACAGAAGACTAGGTAGAATTTTTGGGATGACCCACTTCTTTAGACATTATTATATATTTAGGTTTCCTATGCCTTCTTGTTAACAAAAACTCCTAATTTCTGTCTTATGTGAGCAACTTAACATTTTATAATCATTCATGTGACATTACTCCTTTTTCCTCCAGGGCAATTTCCTTTTTTTCAAACTGCATTCCACAGCTCCATGAAAGACTAGAGTTAAAGAGAAAAAAAAGTTTGCTCAGCACAACTAATGGTATCCATAGCAGTATTTCTAAGTACAGCAGAAAATATGAGACTTGGCAAAAGCCCCCCCCCCCCCCCCCCGCTTTCAAGGAGGACAATTAAAGACAATTTCTATCTCCTTATCAGGGATCCTAGGATTCTTTTTTTCTTTAATTAACAGATTCCATAGTCTGAAAAAGTTTGAAAATCCCCAGTTAATATTCATTAAGTCGATTTCACTCCATTTCTGCATCTATTTTCTCTGGCACTCCAGGGATTTGGAAAAATATTGTTACAATTATATTGTTGTTCAAATGTTTTTCTAAGCCACTAATATTTGCTTTTTTTCCCTTTGAATAAACAGCCATAAGTCCTTTTGTAGGGCTTTGGGAGTGGACAATTCTAATTAGATGACAACAGTGCTAGGTTTTATTGATGGTATGTTAGAATTAGGTTTAGCAATGAACAGGCAAAAACTAGCACGCAACTCAACTTATTTCTTATTTGCAATATTTTTATGATATATTTTAGTTATTTTTTACAATAACAATCTTTAGTACTTTGTACACAATGTGTTGTCTGCGTTCATATATTTAACAATCAATAACAGTTAATTTCTGTGATTTCATAATCAACATACTAACTAGAAATACCTTTCCTTAATCCTTTCTTCTTCCAATAATATTCTCCTTTTACCAACTTTAAGTATTTTTAATACATATAAAGGTCCTGTTTTCAGAATTCTTATTTAAGCTTAATTTCCTCTCAGTAATCAAAACATTTCTTGTCAATTATAATTCTCTCAAAATTGATTACATTTAGATATCCAAAACATTTCATACATTTAAATCAACTCAGTATTTTATGTTTCCCATATCATAAAAAAATACTACACTACTTATAAGTCACATCTCTCTTATTATAAAACCCATTCATATCCAAAATTTGACTATTCTTTTAGCCATATTCAAACAAATATTTGATCACATAGTGTTCCATCTTGTAGGTCATATCATCTCTTTTGAGTCTGGCTCTCTCCTATTCTTATTTAAGCTTAATTTCCCCTCAGTATTCAGAACATTTCTTGTCAATTATAATTTTCTTCAAACTGATTACATTTGAATATCCACAACATTTCATTCATTTAAATCATCGCATTATTTTCACATTTCTCATATCATAAAGAAATAGTATATTATTTATAAATCACATCTCTCTTACTATAGAACCCATTCATATCCAAACTTTAACTATTCTTTTAGCAGTATTCAAACAAGTGTTTAGTCATGTAGTACTCCATCTGGTAGATCAAATCATCTCTCTTGAGTCTAGCTCTCACCTTCTTCGGCAAGCAGTTTTCCGGGTCAGTATATTCAGCTTGCCAGGGGATTCTTCCTGTTTTTTTTATAAATGTTGTTAAAAAATGGGAAAGACAAATTGGGTGAGGCACTTTTCAGGGAGAGTTTCAACCATTTATATTT
>JAKJMR010000995.1:150053-168597 GCA_024449315.1 Daboia siamensis | reverse complement strand
TTTTTACCCATAGTCCCACAAACACACAGTGAATGCTGAGAAGCAAATGGTGAAATGAATGCACCTGAAAGGCAGGTTAATAAAAAAAATTATTGAGAAAGGTAAGGGCATCTGGGCAGGGGCAGGTGCAGCAACTTCAGCCTGCATGGTGGCAGAAGGGTGGGGCACATGCCCTTCCCATGCCAGGCCAGCCCTTGCAGTCCTGGGCAGCCATGCTGGATGGCTGTGGGGTGTTGAGGTGAGGGCCAGCAAGCTGACCAAAGCAGCAGATAGGGCACCAGTGGCTCAGGGAGGGAGGGCACTGAAGTGGGCAGTCGTGTTCTCTTCCAGCCTATGACTGGCCCTGTTTGAATGTCAGGGACAACCCCTTTTTATAGTCAACAGGCTGGAAAAACCCAACCAAATTTATTTACAAAGAGATCAAAAGTTCAAACAAGAGTTAAACCAAAAGTTCAAACAAGAGATAAACAGGAATAACAGACCAGGACTCTAGCAGAAGATCTTCAAATGGTTGCCTTCAGCAACCAGCACCTCCCACACCTTCTCCTTTTATCAGCAGTCCCAAGGCATGGCTTATCATTGCCTTCTCCTTCTCTTACCGAGTTGCCTCATTGCCTTTCTCTGTTCTACTCTGCTGGATTGCCTCCTGCTCCTAGCGTCCCTGAATAGATCCAGCTGTGAATCATCTATGTCCAATACCTCGTGCTCACACGGCTGAGTCTGATGAGGAATATGATGGGAGGGGCCAGGCGGAGAGTCCTGCATGCATCAGAGCCTCCCTCTGACACCAAAGGCTCTCCAAACCCCTCCTTCTCCTCCTCTTCAGAATCATTAGACTCAGCTGCTGGTATCACAGGCTGACACTGAATCACAACAGGTCGGGCCATTGGCAAGAGCAACACATCTGAATGGAAAGTGGCCTCAGAACAAGTGGGACAGGTAAAGAAAGAAATCCTTTCTCCCCCCCCCCCCCAGAAATTGCCTTTCTTTCCTTACCTGATTTCCAGCCATGTGCCATTTCTCCTTCGCAATCCACCACCATGTGCAAGGAAACAAAGGAAGTTTTTTTTTTTGGGGGGGGGGGAAAGATAAATCTATTAATTCCAACTTCTTGTGAAAGATTGAAAAGTTGGAATTGATTGATTGACCTTCCCCCCAAAAAAACTTTCCTTTGTTTCCTTGCATGCGGCGGTGGTGGCGTATTGCAAAGGAGAAACAGCATGGGGCTGGAAGTCAGGTAAGGAAAGAAAGGAAGTTCTTTCTATTCCTGTGAAAGTCAGGCACTCTGCACAAGCCCAGAGATGCCGGCTCCAAGCCCCCCCCAAAAGAAGCACCACCACCAAACACCATTGCAAGGTGTTGCCAATGAGTAGTGTGCGTGCCTGTGGGGCAGGTCACCTGCAGCCCCAGGGATTCTCCTCCTCCTCTGATCATGCATTGCCCCCTCTCCACACCTTCAGTGAGTGGTGAGGGAAGGTTTAATGGCAGGCACGGAGGGCCTGGGAGGTGGAGGTGGAGGAGAGGCCAGGGAGTTTTTGGACATTGCTCCTTGCCTCCTCTGTGCTGCTGCCGCCACTGCTGCTGCTTTGGCCAAAGTGACCCAGCTGTTGCCATTGCTGCCGCAGTCCTGTCCTGCTCTGCCACTGCCATGCTGTTACCCCTCTCCAGCCTGGGCAGCACCTCTGCTCTGTGCGGCTGCCCCACTTGTGCCCACTCTGAGCATGCAATCGGCCTCTGTGCCACTGCCACCGTAGTCCCACCTACCCCTGCTGTTGCCATGCTGCTGCCCTACTCCAGCCTCAGGCAGTGCCTCTGCCCTGTGCAGCTACCCTGCTCACTCAGCTGCCCTCTAAGTTTGTGATTGGCCTCCACACCACCACCACCGCAGCTGCAGGATGGTGCAGAAGTCATGCAATGGGGACCTGTTTCTGGGCAGCTTGGGTGAGAAGAAGGTGGATTTTGTGAGACTGGACCCGGCATCCCTGAGTCCTCCCACAACAGGGCCCTGCTGATCGCTGGCTCCGAGAGTAGTAGCGGCAGTGGTGGTAAACACAGCTTGATCCTCAGCAAGCCCAGCTTGGCCATCAGTGGGAAGCCACCCAAGAGGAACTCTTTCTATTGCAAGCTCCAGAATTTCCTCTACAATGTGCTGGAAAGGCCCTGCAGCTAGGTGTTCATCTACCATGCATACGTGGGAGTAAAGACAGCCCCGGCTGGTGGACGAGTGAGTGGGGAGGCTATAGTGCACCTGGCCCCAACCTAGCCCAACCCAGCCCCGGCTGGTTATTCACAGCCTCCCAACTATGTCATGATGAAAGCAGCCTTTTGCCACCTCCTGCCCAATGCCACAGCCATGAAGCCATGGAACAAGCTGGGCAGTGGTAAGAAACAGTGGTATATCATGGCCTCATAGCAGGACATTGGGTGCAACACACAAGGTGGCAAATGGCCACGGCCAGCGGCAAACAGCCATGTCACACTGAAACCGAGGGATGGGCAGGCTGTGGCTTCTGATGGACACAGTTGTCTCCCATGCGCTCACTGTATGCGGAGATCGATGGTGTCAGGCAGCAGCCCCCATGGCCCCTGCCTCACCTTGTCTTGTCATTCAGCAATGGCACCCTTGCCCTGCCGCCTGCCTCACCTCACCTTACCCCACAGAACAAGCCTCCTGCCCACCATCCTATCCGCCAGAGACCCCCTTGATCTCCCCAATCTTGCCTAGCCCCCACAGGTGTCCCTTCTCATGAGCACCATTGAGGTGGCCACACCCACCCCGCCATGCCCACCCAGTCTGCTGTGACCACCACAGCCATGCCCACCCAATGGGCCATGCCCACCCAATGGGCCACGCCCACCCAAAGGGTCATGCCCATCCAGCACCTGATAGTACATAAGTGGGTTTTGGGTTGCAGTTTGGACATTCGGTCTGTAAAAGGTTCGCCATCACTGTTATAGGAGAATCTTGCAGATTTTTCTTTGTCTGTGTTAAGCTGTGAGTTTCTTCGTTTGTAGCTTCCATCTTTGGGTCACTTTTCTCTGATTTTTGTTCTATTGTCTGATTTATTTGTTCACTCTCTGTCATCATTTTTGGAGAGTTTTTTTTAAATTGTGAACTTAGGTCAAGGATGTACTCATTTATATCACCAAAATTATTTTTAATCTCATCATGATTTGAAACAATTGTCTTTTGAATTAATTGCAATATAGTATGCATTTCCTCCTGGAAGATATTTGTCTTGTCTTGGAGTATGACTTATGCAGATCTCTGATATTTCAGACTGGGGATTTTAGAAAAGAATATTGAATGTGTTTTCTACCACTTTTGGTTATGTATTCAACCTCCATTTTCATCAAATCAATTAGTGTTAAGTTCCAAACACCTCAGTCTTATATAAGTCTTCTCTTTATAAACAGTCCAAAATGGTCAACCACTTAAAAACAATTTCCCCCCTAGAAATATAGCCAAAAAGTCAAGGTTTTTCTTTCTCTGCAAATGATTCTTCAATTTAATTATCACAGTTCAATAAGTGTTTATAATCCAAAAAGTTCAGCAGTTTTATAACAATTGTGTTTCTCATTCTGCAATAGATAGCCCAGTGTATTTTCTTTCCTCTATTCTCAGCTGTTTTCTATTTAGGTAAGAGTCTCTGAGGATCAAAGGAACAAGTTGTGCTCTGTTTCTAGGTGGCTTGCCAATTTCTGATCTCCCACTAGATGTCAGTAGCTATTTATTTTCCCACTTTTAAGATGAAAAAAATATTTTCTTATAGTTTTACTCTTATACTCTTTCAAATGGAAAATCTTAACAATTTCCATAATTTTCAGTTTTATCCAGATTATAGCTTTACATTAATCCATTTTAATGTATTTCTGTCTGCCATAAAAATTATTTCTCCACTTCTGTTTATGAAAGGGTGGGGTTATAATCCCCTTCCTTCTCTATTTTGGAGGACTTTTTGTTTCTTGGGGATCTTTTAGAGGAAATCAGTTTCAAAATAGAGAAGAGAAGATCTATATTCTGACCCAGTTCCAAACACGGTGTTCACAGTTGTTATTGGTTGGTGCTTTTGGACTTCAGATGCCAGTAGCTTGGGCTAGTCACCAGAGTCCAGCTAGCCTTTCTCCTGTTGGGTTGGAGGGCTTCCCCCGGATCAACCGGATCAATGCCATCTTTCCATGATTGATGGGGGTGTGTGCTTCTTCATTGCCTTTCGGGAGAGACTTTAGACTTTAGGGTGTCCCGGCAGGGCAAAATCAGCTGTGGGGTGCGGAGCTCCGCAATCCTTGGCTGTGTTACTACAATGCAAAACTGGAAGTCCCTTATTTGTAATATAATCAAGATATAAAGGTATTCCTTTTTTTGTGACAGATTGTTTTTGTCAGATAACTTTTGCAAGAACCATTCAGCTTCCCATCTCTCTTTTGATTTTCACCTGAATTGCTTTATGGCCTGATTGCATTATCATTTTGAAATTAACTATCACTATGCTATCAGTAATGTTGCTTCTGCTAATATAATAAAGTGGCTAGCCTAGGGCCTACTAAATTCTGCAAATCAAGGGCTTTTATTAAAACCTAGTTGGAAACCTCTCATGGCAAGCACAACCATAATATTTTTTTGTCTCTTTGGACTCTCTTTTCTTCTAGATAGAATCCCACCACACATTGTTTTTTTTTTCTTTCTTCTTCTTTGGTCTCTTTTCTTGAAAGCCATTTTCTCTTGTTTTTCACTTTGATTCCTTCTGTTTCTTGCCAGCTCCTTAACCCATCTATTTAACTTATTTCAAAACTATGGTGAATAAGTGGAATAGACAGACAAAAGATTTTACCTATAGGATTTTAGTGTTCTGTTGCAAGAAGTAGCCAATAGCTGAATTTTATTTCACATGAAAATAGACCTAATCCATGAAACTAACAAATATATGAATGTTAAGCTTACTTTGATATGGAAACTCAGCTAACCAGATGATACATCCATTTGGAACAAATTTATTCATATTTAAAACATTAATTCAAAGTTTGGAAATGAAGAACCCATCTGAACTTATTTCTTCTTGCTAATTGTCAAGACAAGTATATTTGTACATATATCTGTATATTGCTTACTCAAGATCTCATAAGCTCAGAAGAACAAATATTTGCCTTTCCAATTTATTGATATATTGTATGAACATGCTGCTTATTTTTATGCTTATCTACCCATAAATGTATTTTTACAAATTTGCCCATTTCATTTTATTGTTGTTCATTTCCCCCAGCTATGTAAAAATCACTAATAATTTTAGAAGCTTCCAGAATGACCTCTTTAGAATGCCTGTCTGGAATTAGATTTGTTAAAAAAAAATGAGCTGTTTAGTTATTGCACCAGAGAGCACTGTAGGTTCAATCCCCTCTTTCTATTTTAATTCCTGAAGTGTTTGAATTGACATCTGATTATCTATTAATGTAAATAAGCAAATAACAGCATGAAATTGATGGCTATTATACTCACAATTCCCAAACTTGGTCCTTCTCAATTATTAAACACAGTTGATTGACAGACTGCTGCTAAAAATAAATATTTTGGGACAAGAAATAAATATGATTCGAGAATGTTGGCTGTTGCATGAAAATCATACTAAACTTCCATAAAATGGAATGGCAAATTAAATAACTCTGTTCAATATTCATTTATTTACTTTACTTACCTCATTCCCACCCCACTAAAATCCAATCTATTGGCTGATAACAAATATTGTAAAAACCAAGTAAAAACATCCAAAGGATTAAAAAACAACAACAGTAAAACAACATAAACTTTTCCTGTTTATAAAGTAGAAAGCAAAGATAAATCAAGAGAGGTGGTCCAAAACAATTCTGTCTTTAATTTTCATAATATCCAAAGAGGGGGGAAATCTGATCTCTATATGAGGATTGTTCATAGAAAATCAGCACCTTCTCACTTCAGCTACCCCTCCAGATTTCCTGAAAATGTGGAATCAGTATTTCTGTTTGAGATAATTGGTTGGACAATAATGATTGAAGCAGGTGGTCCTGTAGATATCTAGAGAACAAATTCTAGCTTAAATTGTACCTGGAAACTAATTGGAAGCCAATGAAAAGTGAACAAAGTCAGTATTATATGCTCCCAATGATGGGAGCTAGAAATTATCCAGGCTATTATATTTTGAACCACATGTGGTTTTGAACCAATTTTTAAGAAAGCACCAAATAGCTCACATCTCATTTATCTAGCCAGGTGGTGATAAGGGCATGAATTACTATAGCTAGATCTATGTAGGTCACAATTTATTTCACAAATGAAGGTAAGTGTAGACTCCTTTGGCCATATTCTAACTGATATTCCAGAAGAAGGACATCCAAATCAGAAGGCTGCTTCCCGAAAAGTAGTACTTATCCATTAAGAAACAATTATTGTAGCTACAGAGAACACTAATGTATCCACACCTCACACTTATTAGGGTTCAACTTCAGTCTGTTTTCTCCCATGGAAACCCAAACAATCTATAGGTACCAGGAAAGGACAGTAAATAATATTTCCCTTATAGCCTTGAGTAGCAACGTATAACATATGTTCATGGAAAACCTTGCATAAAATTTGACATATGTATATAATAAATTACTTTATATATTGGTCAATTTGGGGTATTCATGGGACAAAGTTTATTCCTCTACCTCAGTATTGGCGGTATATTAAAATGTTATATGCATGCTCTTCTAGGCTGCAAACAGCTTGTTTGGGGAAACGAGAGAAAGAGGGAGGTTATGTTTATAAATACCAAATATTTATAAGCATGTTTTTATTATTTCACATTTATTGTGTCTTACAAATGTAGGGTGATGTACAATAAAATATTAAGAGCACAATTATGGTTTAATTTATCTATAATAAAAATGGCAATCTTTAGAATTGTTCAAACAGCTGTACAATGAATTAAAAATGACATTAGAAAAAGGCCTGCAAAAGATAAATGGAAGAAAATTTTACACCTATGCTTACATAGAGCCCTGAATATGGAGCACTGTCTTTTTGTTAGATATACCATATGTGTATGATTATCTAAGAAATCCATTATTGTTTCTTATACTCAAGAAGAGTACAAGAAATCCAGGCATAATTCTAGATTCAATCTTAGTTTAGTTAAAGGTAGTAAAAAAAAACAAACTGGTCAACTTTTAATAGTTTGGGCAAATTTTTAATGGTTTGGTATAACTAGAACAGGAAACAGAACCAGCTTCAGAATCCATGGGTTCCCAGAAACAATAATAGAAAGCCTTTCAGAGTTCAGGGCACAAGACATCTTTCAGGAAGCATTTAAACCAGGCATGTCAAAATGCTGGCCTGCGGGCCAGATGCATCATACTGAAACTGCGCCCACCCCATTGCCAACAATGGGGAAAAAGTCACGATACATCATGTGACATCACATGACATCTGGAGTTTGACATGTCTGATTTAAACCCATCATATTTATATGGTAACATGTGGTGAATTGGGGAAAGGAAAGTATCTGGAAAATGGTTTAAAATTTTGAAGGACTAGAACAGTGTTGGCAAACCTTTCAGAGATCGAGTGCCCAAAGTGCAACCCAAAACTCACTTATGTATTGTTTGGTGCTGGGTGGGCGTGGCCCATTGGGTGGGCATGGCTGCGGTGGTAACAGTAGACTGGGTGGAACTAAAAAGTTCAAACAATCAATTCCAACTTTGCGAGAACTTTTTTTTACTGCGAGAAGTTGAAATTGATTGATTGATTGATCCTTTTTTTTTTTTTTGCACATGGCAGAGTCCTAAAGTGAAAAGGTTTTATAAAACCCAGCTAAAGGCCTAGGACTAGGGTGGCAGCATGCGTGTCCACAGAGAGGGCTCTGCGTGCCACAGGTTCACCACCACAGGACTAGAAGAAAGAATATGCCTCATTGATATCAAAATTTCATTTGCCAGCAATCATCCGAGAGTCAGGGAGTTGTGAATAGAGAAGGGAGCAGGAAGCTTATCTCCCATCCCATTCTTAACTGGGAAATAGAAAAATGGTGCCAAATGAATTCCATCATTCAGTTACCAAACTTCAGCATTTGAACTTGGCAAGTTGAGGGATCCATGCATGAATTTTTGGTAAGGAATTTGTGGCTTCCCAACCATTTGGGGGAAGAAGTTGAGTGCAATGCCCAATAAGTTAAATTTTAAAGCAGGTAATTCTGGGTTTAATGATGGTTATTATAGCTTAGGCATGTATTGAATTTAAATGTTTAATTTTTCTTTATATTAAAATTTTATTATCCCCCAAGATATTGATGTGGTCAGAGTTTTTTTTTAATTATTCATGTGATTATTTTAGTCCTAATATGTATTTCAAGAGTTACTTAGTGACGAGACAGAATACATATCTACTTACCTCCATAATATAAATAAATAATAGTCAATAATAATAGTAATAGTATAATAATAGTGAAGAAACCAATTCAGTTGTTTAATGATGATGGTGTTGTGATGTAGCAATATTTCAAATATAGAAGCAAGTAAATTAAAAATATGTTATCATGGATGACAAACTTTTTGGTGGGAAAGTGGAATAGAGGTTTATTAGTTTGAAATATATCCTATCATTACTTAGCTTTTGGGCATGTCTTAAATGCACTAGTCCTTAAATGTATCTTTATCCTATTCTCATTTTTCTAAACCTCAATATTTTGCCAGTTTCATCCTGTCATTTACAAAATGCATCTATTTCACTGAATACAGAAGCCTTTCTATGTATGTGTTGGTGTGTTGTATGTTTATATGTATAGTTTGCACATCCATGTAGGAAGTGACATTGAAAGTTATTAATGCATGACGCTTATTTAATTAAAACATTGCAACATTCACTGGTTATTATAAGAAAATCCATTGTAAGATAGGGTGATTTAGGCCTGTATGATGGGGATTGCCTTTGCCTTGATGAGATTAACTTTTTCTAATTGAGATAACAAGAATGTGGCTGTTAATATAATGAAATGTTATCCAGCACTTTCCAAAACCATGAAATGATTTTGTGTACATGCTGTGTTTATGCAGAAGTCTATTTTGGTTTTGGAATTGATGTGGAGGAGATCTAAGATGCAAAGACATTCCAGTAAATCATATCCTTATCTCTTTGCAAAGTTTTGTTTCATAAATTGTTTTTATGATGTGTAACACATACTTTACATTTTTTTACTTGGAAGAATGCAATATTTTTTTTTTACTTGCTAACATTTCCCCATCTTGATGTCACAAAATGCATTCAAAAGTTCAATTATAAAAAAAATTAAGCACACTATATTTATCTCCTTTCCTATGGCCATAGACATAGAAGCAAAATGTACATAACACATTTTGGAATATTTAATAGTAAATAGAAAATTCATCCAAAATGTTAGATTTTTTTTTATTGGTCTATTCTAATCTATTAGAAAGATATTCTTGGAAAAGTTAATTCACCATGATTTTATGCTTGCTTTGGTTATCATTTACTCAACCAAAGTCTAAGATTTTCTAAATAAGATATTTTTTTTTAATCTTCTGCAGTAACATATGGTTGGCAAAGAACAAAGCATTGGGCTTTGAAATGCATCCATGTTTGGAAAAAAATATCTTCACAGGTGCACCATGGGTCTCAGATGCTCTTAAAGATCTAAGACAACAGAACCTTTCTCCAAACCATCAAAGTTTGAAGAGCAAGGTAACAGATGTTTATTCCTTTCATTTAATATTTCAGGCAGCTGTGTAATTTCACTATCTTGCTTTGTTCATTTCTTTTTGCTCTCTTCTAACATTTAAAAGCTAAACTGAATTTAAGGTCAAAGCTAATGACAGATTGAACTGGTCTGACAGCTGTTTAAATGTTTGTGACATCTATCTCATATGCTGGAACTTTACTCTTTCTTTATAATCCTGGATGACATGAAAAGAATGTTCTTTTTTTTTTCACTTAACAGTATATCTTTGAAGAACTATGAAGTCATGAAAATTTCCACATTTTGTTAATCTGCATGTTGCTTTTATAATTTAAAGTGTATTATTTTATTAATTCAATGATTGCTACAGCTCAAATAAGCATTAGTTATTTAATAAAAGATTCATTATAGTGTCATAGCAGCCCACAGCTTGCTTATAAGAGAGCTTATAGAAGTTGTGATGAACCAATTCAGGAAGTTTTCAAGATAAAAGTTAATTTTTTTAAAAAAAAATGTCCTTGCTACACCTCAAGAAATTCATAACCTTTGCCATTTGCTTCTTTGGGCTAGCCAGCTTGTGGCATGTCCCTCTGGCAAGGTTAACCTCTTGTAGAAATGATATGTGTGTAGAACTTGGATATAAAGAAATAATCTTTATGGCATCATGACTGAGAATCTTCAGCAACATCTATGATGCACAGTTTCTAACAACAAGCATACTGTTTTTGAGTCAGAAAATAAAAGAAAACTCAGAGAAAAGCAAGATATATAAGTAACAAAAAAGAGAAAATGTATTTGCTGGAGCAGAAAGTCAAAAGAATGAGAGAGGAAAGATGGGATTGAAAGTGCAAAAAATTAGACTTCACCTGAGGACTAAGAGACTGTGCTGCTCAATCTTACCATTGAGAGAAGAATAAAAATTAAAAGGTATTGATTTCAAAAAAATAGAGGAACATTCAGGAAAGAGCAAACTTTTGTGTGAAAAAAACCACAGAATAAATCCAAATCATTACTTTTTTCTCTTCACTTTGCAAGCAAGACTAAATATTCTAAGAAAACAAAATTGCACAAACAGCAGAAGAACCATGCACAATTATGGAAAGCTTTTCTAAAGCTCTGAAATTTCTGTACCTCCATCAAATCACACTGAAATGATTTCAAAGCATAAAATTCAATTCAGAACTTTGAATCCATTTGAAGATCTTGTTTGAAGCAGTGATTCAACTTGATTTCACTCAAACCAAATCATTTCTTGAAAACTTCACATGGCCATTCTAAGTATCAAAGTTAATAATTTTGTAATGCTTCAGATTTCTTTCATGTGGATGAGATTGGGGTAAACTTTCCTCAATTATCAGGGTTCCCTTTTTCAAGAAATTGTTTCCATTGCATCAAAACCCAGATTGCCTCCTTCCCCATCACATAACCTTGTCAATGATAGCAGCAATGTTTATTTCATGCTAGTTAAATTGCTACTGACAAAGCACACATTAAAAGAAATTCCAATCCATTTAGAAACCCAGGGAGATCTGGAATGGGATTTTATAGATCCATCATGCCTTTAAATATATTGGAAAAAATAATTTTGCACAAGCAAAGTATTTGCCAAGGCAGTGTATACTGCAATTTCTTTGAGTTGCTTTCAGCAGAATTATCATAAACAGTGTCAAAAAATGTGAGCATGTTTATTAAAAAAAACTACATAATTTGTCCTCATCTATTGTCAATAGAGGTTCTTAAAAACTATAAAGAAATACAGGACAAACAAGAAAAAGTACAAACAAAAAATAAATTAGAGAAAACATTTCAGCGTGGATGGAAATAGAAATAAATGATACTATATATTGAAACAAATACAACAACATTCTAATATTCTATCAGTGGTAGCTATTTTCAAAATTTCAGTTTTATATTTGAAAAATAAGGATATTTGCTTCTTCTTGCTGTTTTTTAAAAAAATATTCCACTCACAGTGGTATCTTCCAATAGCACTCATAATTCTCACGATAGGCTGGTTTTCAAAATATTTAAATATGTTTTGGCTGTTTAATATGCCTGAAAAATAGGGGTCCATATCACTAGAGCTATGTAAATAGAATGCCCTTAATGAAATGCATTAAGCTGTGTCCGTGCATGCTGATAGTCATTAAAAAGAAATTAATAAAATAAGGAAAATTCCACAAAGCCAGAAGCCTCTTAGATTTAATCAGTATAATATAAAACTGCATTATGTTCTTTTGCCCATTGTTGTTCTCTCTACACATCAACAGTATAATGGTTTTCATTTTACTCATGTCATATCAAATTGTATATAATACCTTGTTGACTGAAGCTGATGGATTCAGAAACCAGTCATAGCAGGGTATCCCAAATGTCTGTCTGTCTACACAGAGTTTATTGCTTTTTATACAGTTTTAACAAGCAGCAAAGAGTATATAGCAACATCATTGTTACTGGTGTATTCTCCTTGTCAATCTTTAAGAACATCCCAGCCAGGGGTAGAGTCTCACATACAGTATCTTGATGGTGCCTGGTGGTGCCTGGTGGTACTAATTAGGTGAGCTCATAGACATGAGGTAAACAGATATTGAGACTGTGGCAGTTTGCTGCACACGGTCTCTATATAACCTTTATATGACCTCTATCTCTAAAGAAGCATATTGGGAAAAAATTTTGTCTATATATATACTGCTCAAAAAATAAAGGGAACACTTAAACAACATAATGTACTGTATTTAATAGTAGGATGTCTTATCTTGTGTTCCCTTTGTTTTTTTGAGCAGTATATATGCTTCTATAGGATATATTGCATGTAAATCAGCTTGTTGTTTTTTTCTGACAACAGTATTGTCAACTAAGACATGCAGGTGAAGTAGAATTAAATATTTTGTGACACTGCTAAGTATCAGAGAGGAAGAAGATAAATTACACTGTATTGAATCTAACAGAATAAATAGTAATCTCACTATCAGCACAGTTTCTTATGTTTTTTCTGTGACTGAATGTATCTCTATGTGTCTTTTTGTCTTCTAAACCCCAAACAAAATTCACATAAGACAAATTAATTCATTTATATACAAAGGAAAATAATTATAATTAATTCAAAAGCAATAGATCAAAAAGTGATTTCCTGACATGAAAACAACCCTTATCATGTTTTAGATGTGGGGATTCCAGATCTACGTATTATTTATTTCCTATGTATAATTTTGTGGGAGGCAGTTGAGATGAGGAGCTGAAAAACAAATTGTGTCATAAAATATATCTAAAACAAAAAAAAAATGGCAGTTTCCTTTAAAGAGACTGAAATTCAAGAGAAATATCCATGATCAGTAGATAAAAGATTTTTAAAGAGTTATAAGACATTCCAGGATTTCCACCTTTTTATATAATATGGATACTTTCCCTTTTCCCTTCTTTCCTTGATAAGATGTGATAATTCACACTGAGAATCATTCTTGTTCCCAAATAGCATACAGTCTCTGACTTTTCTGTATCATGCTAACAGAGTTTATGGGCTTGAAAGCACAGCATTTATGTTGATTTTGCTTTTCTTTGCTTGACCTAAAGATTGATCATCATTAGCTTCAGAACAAATATATTATGGGAACATGCAGCTGTGAAAGTAATCCAATTTTATGAGCATTACAGCAGCAAATTCTGAAGCAGAAACAGTGGAAATGTAGCCTCATATCATCCCAATATGCTTTCCATTTTTCTGCCTGACATCTTGTTTATATCCTAATACTTCCTCCTGCTAACCATTTTGTATTATCCCTGTCTCCTTGCCTGATTTTTTCTTTAATTCTGCCCATTCTATCATTCTTTTTCCTGTCGTAGTCCCCTACATCTCTCCCTTTGCTCCCTATTACATCCCATTGCATTTTCTATTCATCTCCCCTTATCTTTTCTCCTGACTCTGTCTTGCTATTTCCTGCTATCTTCCTTTTGCTTCCCAATGTCGTATTTACAGCAACAAAAGCCTACTTATTAAGGTCTAGTCAGTTTCAGGCAGCAGCTGCCAGTTAGCCAGAGGTTCTAATCAACTAATTAAGATCACAGAGTTGAGCTTGTTATCTTGCAGCTAACACTTTTTAGGGAAGTGTTGTGCTATGAAGAAAAGCAGTTCAGTCCACCTTGTGAAGAGGGGAAAAAAACAAACCCTGCCATTTCCTTTCCCTCAAGGGAAGGAAATGTCAAACACAGATATATTTGTTTAAATGAGCTGGATTCAACCAGCAAACTATGCAATCTCTCTCTTTCTCTTTCTCTCTCTCTCTCATGTGTGTTTGTGTTTGTGTGTGTGTATGTGTATGTGTATGTGTAATATGTGGTTTGCTTAGTGACCATGTTGCTTAATAACCATTTCACTGAAACCAATTTCAATCACTGAATAAAAATCTATATTTCTCTTTTATTTCTTCTTTATTTCACTGCTTTCTACCATTCTTTTCTTGCTTCCCATGATGCCTCCCCCAAATTTGCCTCCTTTTTTGTCCCACAGCATTGCTCTTTTCCTCGTCAGTTCCTTTGTTTCTCAATTCTCTGTTCTATAACTTTTCCTTTTTGTCAATTTTCTCCTGTGCTTTATTTTACTCTCTCTCTACTGCTTCTCTCATCTCATTTCCCTGCTTTGTTTCTGTTTGCACTTCTCTGCTCTCCTATTACAATTTCCACCTATCACAACAATCTCTCTTTTTCCTCTCTACTTATTTTCACTGCTATTTTCTCTGTGCACTCAGTTTCTGCCAAACCTCTTTGATATTCTACTGTATATCACACACCACACTAATGCTCAACCTATCCAGTCATTCTCTTCTGCTTCCCTCTGTCTCATACCCTCTGCTCCATTCTACCTTGAGGGTTGTGGGAAATTGTCTCATTTCTTTGTACATATGAGCTTTTTGGAACCACTAGGGCCATGGTAAAAATGAAATGAGGTGAATGATCTTCATATGTAAGGGACCTTTGAGATCTTCTAATCCAGCCCCCTCCTCAAGCATTCCAGACAAATGGCTGTCCACCTCATCTTAAAAACCTCCAGTGATGGAGTACCCATAACTTCTGTAAGCAAGGCAATCCACTAGTTAACTGTTCTCATTGTCAGAAAAATTCTCCTTAATTCTAGATTGGATCTCTCCTTGATAACTCTATCTGTTACTTTGGAGTGCTTTGGAGAATAGGTGGATCCCTCTGCTATGCTCAAATACTAGAAGATTGCTATCATGTCAACTCTAGTCCTTCTCTTCATTAAACGATGTATATCCTGTTCCTGCAACCCGGTCATCATATGTTTTAGCTCCAGCCTCCTAATTATCTTTGTTGCTCTTCTCTGCATTTTTTCTAGACTCAATATCTTTTTGTAGTCTGGTAACCAAAACTGGAAGTAGCATTCCAAGTGTGGTGTTTTCAAAGTAATATAAAGCGGTAGCAACATTGCACATGATCTTGATGCTATCTCTCTGTTGATGCAGTCTAGGGCTGCATTAGCTTTTTTGGCCACTGCAACTGGCAAATGTTTAAATAGTTGAGCAATAGGATTCCTAAATCCTTCTCACTTACTTTTGTTGAACCCAGTATCATCTATTTTATACCTGTTCGTTTGATTTTTCTTGCCTAAGTGTAAAACTTTACTTTTGTCATCACTGAAATGCATTTTGTCAGATAGGGTTCAGCATTCAAGTCTGTCAAGAAATGATGCTTTTCTGTCATCATATGTTTCAATACAACTAGCTTTTGTTGTAAATACAATGGATGTCCATTAATATATATTGAAGATAGGCTAAGCTCATATGTCTGTATTAGTTAAACTGTATTAGAAACAACGAAACTTCTTTCTCTCCATTCTCAGTCTCTCTATATTAATGAGTTGTATTGTTTTTTGTTATTGGCTGCTTTTTTACATTTTTTGAATGTACATTTGAACACTTTCTGAAAGTCATGAATTTGTAGATGTGCCTTTTTATTTAAGTGTAAATACTGATGTGTAGGAGTCAGCAGTGAGGGTGGTGTAGTGGGGAAGATTCAAACCTCCCAATTGGAAGATTGAGAGTTCAATCCTAGGCAGCAGCAGATGTTTCTTTCTTAAGATGCAAAGAAAACTGCACATAGCTCCCAAGAACTGCACATAGCATTAGGAAGAGCATCTGGCTAATAAATGCTCAGCTCCATCAAGTCATCCTGACTCTTCCTGAATTAAGAGATTATAAGGTTGTACAAATGAAATTTGTAGGTGAATCAAGCTTCATATAGACCTATTTATGTCTGGAATATTTAAGCTATCTTGCATATTTGTAAGTGTCTACACCAATATCTTATTCTGTTAACAACCATTACCCCCCCTCCCAAAGTGGGCTTCTGCAGGCAAGCCAGCTTTGGTGGTTAACTCTGTAAAGTTTTCAAATATCTCTTTGCTATGTTTAAATTTTCTATTCATTAGAAAGGAATATTTAGAAATAAAGTTTAGAAAATATTTTTAAAAATTGTGGGTTTTTTAAAAAAAACATCCTTTCTAAAAAATACTGACAATGTTTTAAGCATGATAATCTCCTTTGTGAGAAGAAAAATAGAGCTGTTATCTCTTTCATCTTCTAGTGTTAATTGAAACTCCAGCCTATCCTTACAAGGGAAGGGGGAGAGCTAGAATCTAGCTTCCTTCTGGCTTGTGTGAATCTATTAAAACAGATGGGGGGAAAAGGTAACAAACAATTGATGAAGGTAAAATTGAGGGGAAACCTATCACCAGTTCTGTTCTTCTCCTAGCTATTCAATATAGTGTCTTGATGTGAAAAGAGCTTTTATCCCCTTCAACCAATAAACTGGAAAATGATAGTGCTAGAAAAGTGAAACTAGTGTTATTTTTCTAATAGATTTTCGGAGGCGGAGAAGATTTTCAAGCAGATACATTGCACATTTCATTGTTTCCAGACTACACATGCAGATTTCAAAGTTTTAAAATCTATGTTTGAACTATTGCACTCTTTCATAAGCTCCTAAAATGCAACAATATATGCAACAGATATGAATAATGTTTGCAAATGGAGCATTGCTTTCTTGGGATACATTTTTCTTTTTATTTTAGTGTCTCTACCCTTTGTTACCTGCAGTTGTTTCATCAGCCATCTGTTCTTGAAACATCTTTTCTTATTCATCTCATACTAATCTATGTTACTCTCTATGAATTCCTGTAACAGATAGCATTGAACATATGCCCAGGTCCTTCTTTTTAATTTCAGTCTTCCTTATAGCATGCTATATCATGTTGACTATCTGCAGAATTTACTTTAGGAGGACTCCAAGGATTGGGCATACTAAGTGGGAACTTTTTTTTAAAAAAAAAGGCAATCCCATAACTTTTTACAAATGAATTTTGCAACCCAGCTGAATTTCAAAAGAACTTCTCTGAAAAGCCGATGCTCAGAAATAAATGTCAAAAGTCCTATTAGGCATCAGGCTTAGACATATGGTTTCCTGACTGTTACCATATTACAATATGCTAAATAGCTTTAACCACAGTAATTAATGAACAACATATTAGTGTATTAATACACTATAATAATCAGCACATAATGTCAATCATTATATTATTCCAAGGCATAGGATACTGTGTGTTATATGTCATATATTCCTGTGAATAGATATGAATAAGAATATGTAACATTCACTTAAAGAAAGGGAAAAGGCCCAAAGATTTGCACAATATTTTAGCTTATATAGAATATGGAAAAGTACAGAATAAAGACTTTGAAGAAGATAAAGTGAGTTATGGTTCCCAAACTAACAGATGTTTCATGCAATATGGATGAGGCAATGCTCTCTGGTGGAAAGTAAAAAAAAAAGTTTTCAAAAGCTGTGAATCTGGCCCACTTTTGATGGAATGCTTAAGCCTTGTTGGAAAACATATAAATGTACTATAGTAATTGAAATCTACCATTTAGGATAAGTTTTCTATGTTGATATTCGAGTGTAAAATCTTTAGAATTCAAATCTAGTTGGACAGGTAGACTTTGAGTAAGGCAGATATGTATATGCATGGGTATATAAATGAATCCAACTTTTGGTTCAGAAAGTGACTTATAAAACTGGTAAACATCCATTTGTTTCTATGAAGCTGAGGGTCTAGTTAATTGAAAATTCATTAGTATTGAACATGTGGATCTGTTGTGATATGATAGCCTATAATTAATATTAATAATGAAAACATCTAACATAATTGCTATATATACAAGACAATCTTATATTAGCAAAGGAAAATAATCATAAGGAATTGTGATTCCTGCATGATCTAGAAATGCAACAAATAGTTAATTTAACGTTATAAAAAGAAGCTCTGAAGATATCATTTTTAAAACAAAGAAAAATGGGGTGGGTTGAAATGGGGAAGCATGCTTAAACAGTTTATTCCCCAGTGACTTCTCCACTTCAAAATGTTCTCACCATGCTGTGTTCCTCAGTATCCTTCAAAGATAAAGAATGGAATTCAAATGGCAGGATTGGGAATTAAAATGTGGCCATAGTAAAATCTCATCCAGGTAGCACTAGTGCAAAGTAATTAACAGTAGAATATTTACTTTTTAAGAAAGAAAAAGACAGACAAGAGGGGGGAAAATTATAATGCACACAAAGGAGAAGTAGTTTCAGAAATCATTTATTTTCAGATTTTATTTGTTAAAATTGTTTCCCTGGTACAATTTTGAAAATCATAGGCTAGCCTTCAAAAAATCTTCTTTCCTCTTTATCTGGTCAATTACTCTTTATCTGGTCAATTTAGACAGAAATACTTGTTTTAAAGGTCTGTCTATCTATCTATCTATCTATCTATCTATCTATCTATCTATCTATCT
>JAKJMR010000995.1:135531-149624 GCA_024449315.1 Daboia siamensis | reverse complement strand
ATTATTATTATTATTATTATTATTATTATTATTATTATTATTATTATAGAATGGTCTTGATAATTTTTTGGTTTCTCTGCTCACCTGGCTGTTGACTGCTGATGTAGAAATGGTTTGGTCTATTTGTTCCCTTTTTGGTTTGTTGATTCTCTTTTGCACAGTATGTAGATGTCTATATGCATGTTGATGGTAAATTTTTCAGAGTGCTAGACTTCTGAGAATTCTCTGTTTGGACTTGGCTTAGTCTAGGATGGTCACAATTTGCCAGTTGAAACTGTGTCTCCATGTGTTGTGAAACTGAACAATTTTCATCATGTCTTCTGACTGCTAGTTGGTATTCATGGATGCTTTCTTCTAGTCTTCTGCCTATTTGTCCTATTTGGTGGCTGTTCCAGTCTTTACACTGCATGTTTTGCTTCTAGGTATTTTAATTTACTTAGGATGTTTTGGAGGACTTTACTCAGTTTGTGTGTTAAATGATGTCATGTGGCTGTAATAGTCTATTGATGGTTTCTGAGATTTTTTGATTGTTGGTAAAAGCCTATAGAAGTTCTCAGTCATCCAGGTTATGATTGTCCCAAAGGTGCTTTTTCAGGAGGCAACTGGACCTTGTTATTTTTGTTGAAGACATTTTGCTTCTCATCCAAGAACCATTTGCACTTCATTTTGAGATGAAGACAACACAGACTCATCCCCAACAGTCTGCACCTATCTTCAACAGTGAAGGGACACAGGGCAGAAAACATCCTGCAGCCAAGAGGGCTCCACACACATTTGTAATAATCAGGTAACCCTAAGGACACAGGTAAACCTCTAATTGGATTCAATGACTTTCTAAAACAGGGGTGTCAAACTGCTGGCCAGCAGGCCAATTTCATCATACCAAAGCCATGCCCACCCCATTGTCAGCAATGCAAAAAGAGTCACGATACATCATGACACATCACATGACATGGCAAGTTTGACATCCATGCTCTAAAAGAATGAAAATGCCCAGCTGTCTGCAAGGAATATAAATCCTTCCATTCCCCATGATCCAATTAAAGCTGAAGAAGCTTCTTGGATAAGAAGCAAAACAACTTCAAAGAAAACAAAAAACTCCAGTTACCTCCTGAAAAAGCATCTTTGGGATTGTTGGTAAAATAAAGCTAAAGGTTTTCCCTCTCTGGTTGTTTCTGGCTCTAGGGGCCAGTGCCTATCTCCGTATCTTAGCTGAGGGAGCCACCATTATCTGAAGATCTTTCTGTGGTCATCTGGTCTGCAAGACTACATGCCAAGGTTCATGGACACTGTTACCTTCCCACCAAAGTGATATCTATTTACCTACTTACATTTGCATGCTTTCAAACTGCTAGGTGGGCAGGATCTGGGACAAGGAATGGGAACTCACCCTGCCATGTGATGCTTGGGTCTCAAACTCAGGCTGTCAGCATTTTTAACCATTGAGCCATTGCACCCCAGAGGTAAAGCTAAAGGTTTCCACTGTCAGTCATTTCCACCTCCTCTAGGGCAGTGCTCATCTCCATTTCGTAGCTAAGGGAATCAGTTTGCTAATGATTATTGGTAGTGTTATCCTTCACACAGTTTGTTGTGGCCCCGACCCCCATGCCTGTCCTAACCGAGGAAGAGGACTCTGAGGATGATGGGGAAGAACTGGTAAGGCCTCCCTCTCTGGGGCCCTCCCCTCTGGCAAGGCCTCCTTCTCCGGGGCCCTCCTCTCTGTCAAGGCCTCCGTCTCCATCGGAAGGTTGAGAGGAGCAGCCGGGGAGTAGCCAGGCTGGGAGGGAGCTCAAGCAGCTGCAGCAAATACAGTCTAGTGAAGATGATTCAGGGCCAAGCGTTTGCAGCAACGTAGATTGAGTAGGAAGGCCAGGGAGTAGCTGAGTCATTGAACCACACCCCATAAGATATAAAAGGGGGTGTGGCTGCTCTCAGAACTTTGTGACGAACAATAGTTTAAACAACTTCTGGTCACATCTTTGGAACTCTGCTTCTTGTTTGAAACCATGGTCTGAATTCTTGGCAAAGCTTCTATACATCTGCTTCTGGACTGTTTGTTTGGACATTATCTCATTCCAGCTGACGTTTGAGGTAACGAGCCTATTCTGCTGCCAAGGCCTTATCAGAAGGCAATTAACTAAAGCCTGTAGAATTAACTCTTGCTAGTCGTGCCTGCTTGTCTGTTTGTTTGTACTCGGTGAGGGGGGAACAGAACACAGTTTGTGTTGTTTGTGCTTTATTCCATTGAATGGTTAGGTACTTATTGATGACACTTTTATCATAATAAAAAAGGACCCAACTACAGAACACCCACCAAACCATCAACAACTTCTTCAGAGGAATCCAATTCACAAGAGAAGAAGAAAACAGCATGCTACCCTTCCTGGCTATCATCAGCAGAGACTTCAATAGCAAAGTAGAAACACAAGTCCTAAAAAAAAAAAAAAAAAAAACACCCACACCAACCAAATGCTCCACTACCAAACTAATAACCCAACATCCCACACGAGAAACTGTGTAAGAACACTATTCAGATTAGCACAAACATATTGCAGCACCCTGAACATCAGTAAAAGGAAATAGATCATCTAAACATAATTTCTGAACAAAATGGATATCCATCTAACTTTATCAAAGAGTTACTTCATTATGAATAATGAAGTAACTTTATCAAAGAGTTACTTCATTATTACATTTGTGGAGATGTACTATAGATTAAGTCATGAATGCTTTTTGTGTTCATGTCTATAAAACTTATAAGTCAAGTATTTTAAAATAGAAAGAATTATTTTCTATTCCATTCAAATTTATTTATATTCATTTTTATTTTTAAAGGAAAATATGTTGTTACTTTGTCATAGAATGATATGACAAAGTGATAATATTTCTCAAACTCATGTCCTGATTGATGATTGTAAATTATGAATCCAGCACAATACAATTAGCAAATTCCTATGTATTTCAATATTCTGGAAAGTTTGATTTCAGATTGTAGTAATAGTTTCTATAATTTGAGAGCTACAGAGCCATCCTCAACATTTTGATATTTTACTGTCATCCCACTTTTTATTCATCTGAGAATAAATTCACCGCAGATAATGATAGACTATTAATTTCTGTTGAATATAACACTGAATAAACTTCCTTAAACAGTTCATATGATTTTTTTATAAAATATTCTTGAATGTACACTGTATGTAATAAACTATGTCCAAAAATAGCCTTTATAAATAAATGCAGTCATTAGTTAAACACGGGTATATCATAATTAACTAATACCTAATATATTTACTTGAAGATAGCTCCTTAAAAACTCAATTACTTTAACAGGCCATTCTGTGTTTAATAAACTAATAAGAATATTTTTTTTTCATAACTGTTTCAGTAATAAGCTAGCTGCTGTTTAATCTCTTATATTAAACATTTAAATTAATAAGGGTTATTATCTCAGTTGTGCTTTCATTTAGTAAAATACAATCAAAATCACTTTAGATCATATTTCTTCACATAGTTTAACTACCTTCAATGAAGTGGTATAAGAATGAGAGATTTTCAACAAGTATAAAGCTTTTTTTATGATGCCTAAATCAAGGATACAGAAATAACGGTTAACCTCTTAAAAAAAACATAAGTGGTAATGATTCCATAAATGAGAAAACCATTTGATTAAAGCATCAAATAATTACCATTTTTAATGATCATCCCTATCATAAATAGCATCTTTGCGTTATACTTTCAATTATAGCTGATCAGAATACATACAACAAGCCTTCTCTAGACTTACTTTTCCTTTCCACTTTTCTGTTTTTCTGCATAGTCATAGCACAATTATCAGTTTACTCACCTATTTATCAAAGCAGAAAGCAGTCTTTCAAAATTAAAAGTGCATGACATGTGAAGAACCCTACTAGATTAGTCAATGGCCCATCTAATCTAGCATTTTGTATTACACATAACTCCCTGAATATCTTTGTTTCTCAGCATCTAAAATTTAAGGTTTCTGCATGTGATTTTAGAAGTATATCAATTTATCCAATACCTTTTAACATCAATTAACAACAAATTACCATTAAACTTTGTCAGGTATAAATAAAGATTTTTGCTATCTTTGATTCTTTTAATGTTCTCCATCTTTTGCTAATCCTACCTCTTTGGGAATAGGTATAGAATATGTATAAATCTTTGCATGTGCTTTCATCATCTTAAATAGAATATAAAATTTAAGCTACATCAAGCCAATAGTTTCATATTCCTTTGCTTAGTTTTGACAATGCAACATCTTACTCAATTGCCTGTTTTTAGAAGACATAAGCTTAGGTAACAATCACTTTGGGTTTCTATGCCAAAATTAGTTTAAAAGAAATATATCACATTTTGCATTGTAGAAAAGTTCAATGATATGACAATTAACTCTTAGATAATTCACTTTGATTAATTTGATAACCACATTTGCCAAAATTAGCTTTTAAAAATGATGGTTTTTTAACACATGAAGTATTGATATACAGGAGAGGTTTTTTTCAAGTAAGACTCAGAACAGATAGCTTCAATCTTCTAATACCCTCATGTCCCATTTGGTTTTGGTTGGAAATGAAAGCATCCAGCTGCATCTCCATAGCTAAGGATAAGTCAATCTGTCAATTTTATTTAACTTTCTGTTTTTGTTAACTATAAGAAGACTCTATAGGTGTTTGGATGTCTATGTATCCATTATATATAAACTAGTTTTGGAGCTTCTGGAGAAGAAATATCAAACCAAAGATGGCTCCACAAAGAGTTGGTAAGTAGTCTGGTGCTTTGATAATTCTTCCCTAGAAAAGGAAAGGATGTCAGATCACCCACATATGCGCCAGGCAGACACAGATCATGAGGGGTCCCCAAGATAGAGGTCTCTGGAGTGTTTAGAGCTATGAGAGATGAGAACACTAATATCTTGCTAAAACCACAGATGGTGCCTTTGAAAAGACATTAAGTGTGCACAGTGCTTTTTTTGTAAAAAAAAAAAAAGGTGCCAGAATTCACGCACAGCTCCAGTTGAAAGCCCTTTATAGAGGGGGGGGGGACTGCTTTAGGGAGCTTCCAAGGTGCAGATCACATGAGCAGCATCAGCTGACAGACGCCATTGCTGCAGCTTTTGAGATGGCACTTGTTCAGAGCTGGCATGTCTTCTGACACCTCGTCTTCCTCCACCTCTGATGACACAGAGGCTTCCTCCAGAGCCAGAGCTACCAAAGCAGTGGCAGTGCAGCTGCTTTGGGAGCACACCTGGTCCCTTGAAGAGAGTCACTCCAGGAGTCAGTCCTGGTCCCCAGTGGCCAACACAGGGGTGAGGACAGGCGGTGGTGGTGGGAGGAACCCTATGAACCAAGGCAGAGAAGAGGGTCTGCTTTCAGGGCCGTGGAAGTGTTTCTGGGTCGACCTTCGATGCCCCCGATTTCCCCAGGCAGTTTCTTTTCACCCAGCCTGAGCTTTACTCGTGCTGGCAGCTTAGAAGGAGCCGGTTCTTCCATTCAAAAAAACCCAAAAACACAAAAAAACCCACACCATGCTGTGCATCCTATGACAAAAAAAGGACTGAGTGTGCATACTTGCTTTTCTAATCACTTTTTGAAATTGCTGCTTAACTGTCTTTCATTTATTAAGAACCTCTGGATCCACATGATTTACAGCAGTGGCTGTTTCCTTCAATCCCTAGTGAAAGAAGTTTTAACTACAAGTTTAAGAATGTGAAAACTGGAATAAAAAGCAAAAAGGTGACTACAACTTTAATTTCATAAAGTTACAAATGGACAAAAGGTCCAGATAAATTTGAAATAAGATGTTTGAATTAATTATAAAATATCCTTTCCATAGGGTGGGATATTAGAGGGAACTAGAGATTACAACTAAAATCAAATTCACTTTTTTAATTTGTAGTTTAATTAATATAATTAAATCATATAATTAAATTATAATATTATTAATTAAATCATTAATAATTAAATCATTAATAAAATTGCAAGATATATTTAAAAATGCAAAGATTAGTTGTGTAAATGTTTTCACTAATAAGCATACCTTTAGACATATCTTCTGAGTTGTGAATTATACTGTAATATACTGAAAATGTGCTTTGCAACTTGATGTGGAAGTATGAAAAGTAGTTACCAAAAATGGCCACATCAGAATAGTGAGGGGAAAAAAGAACCTTTTTGTCATATTATGACTTTTATTTCATTTTATTGAATATATTCTGAGTTTATAATTTTCTTCACAAGTATTTCATTCAGAGATTCTGAACCAAACATTGCATAGATATTATTTTTAGTTTTGTCACCAGTTATTTTCATGGCTCCTAACTTTAGTTAAACTGTAACTTTAATCTGCTCTAATTTCTATTCTTTTGTTTCATTATCCTAGCCTTATAGTAAGTAAATAAAAGTTGGAGTTATTTCATACTGTAACTTTGTCTTTTATTGAACCCTGAATATGAGACAGGCATATTAGTGCTTAACAATATCTATATTATCTATCTGTACATTGAGAAGATAAGGGACATGGTGGTTCAGTGGGTTAGGACGCTGAGCTTGTCAATCAGAAGGTCGGCAGTTTGGCGGGTCGAATCCTGAGTGCCGCATAACAGAGTGAGCACCTGTTACTCGTTCCAGCTTCTGCCAACCTAGCAGTTCAAAAGCACATAAAAATGCAAGTAGAAAAATAGGGACCATTACGGTGGGAAGGTAACAGTGTTCCGTGCGCCTTTGGCGTCTAGTCATGTTGGCCACATGACCATGGAGACGTCCTCGGACAAATGCTGGCTCTTCGGTTTTGAAACGGAGATGAGCACCTAGAGTTGGAAACGACTAGCACGCATGTGCAGGGGAACCTTTACCTTTACCTTTTACATTGAGAAGACTGAATTATATTTGCTATAGATAATAGTTTGTATGCCAGTTAAATCTGATATTGTAACCCAAGATGACATAAAAATGACAATAGAGTTCAAACAGTAAAATAGTCTTTCTGATTACAGTGAGATAATATATGAAATGTTATCATACAATAGAAATAAAATAAATATGAAGGTTGTTTAATCTACTAAGAAATCTGTTGCTGCAAGTCTGCAACATGTACTCGTTGTCAGAGGTTCCCTGTTGATGTTGTCCTGGGTTCCCGCAGGAACGAGTCTCAGCCCTCGCTGAGACAATTTAGGGGGTCCTCGCAAGGATGAAAGAAGCCAAATAAAAACAAACACCACACCAGAAGTTTCTCAAGATGAGAGAGCACGAAGTGCCCGGGGTGATGTTATGTCCCCCGAACAGATCGCAACAGTCTCTTTTATTAGGCAGTTTTAAAAGGGAGGGGTACCTACAGCAAAAAGAGATAGCATATAAAAAATACCAAACAGCGTGAATCAAAACATACGTGTTAACAAAACACCACCTGATTTACAGGAAATCATACACTTTAGCAAAATAAAAACCTAATCTCAAAGAAAGCAAAACTAAGCAATGGAATGCTAATTGGATACTAAATCATATCTATCCTATCTTAGAAAAAGTGAAACTTAATTTGAAGAGCAATGGAATTTTTGGGTGCTAATTGGATATTGTAAATCATGTCTGTCAGGTACCAGACACCATGCAGCACGGGAAAGGGTCAGGGCAAGGTCTCATGGCTATGAGGCCCAAGGAGAAACCTGAACCAAGGATATATCCATATGTCCTCTGTTTTTATTTTTTAAGATGGTTAATATCCTTCTAAAGCCATGACATCCCCAGTGGATCCCCCCTCCGGAAGAACCCGCAGGGAGCCAATACGCTTTTCCAAAGGAATAGTTTCTGATTCAGAGTCTTCATCAGCCACAGAGGCTAATTCTAAAAGAGGTTGTTTATATTCATTTTCAACAGTGTGCTTTAGCAAGAGGACATCATCTCCAATACTGTTTAGTCGTTGTTTCAAAAATGCTAGAACTCTCCCCATGACACATGGGCCAATTGTACATGCAAGGAGCAACAAAATCAGAGGACCGGCTAGGGCCGAGAGGAGGGTGGTCAACCAGGGAGAGAAATTGAACATTTCCTGGTACCACGTGTGGGATTGGGAACGCTCTCTTTCTCTATCTTTTAATCGATATGTTAATTCTGCCATGGAGTCAAGCACAATGCCTGAATTGTCTGTATAAAAACAACATTCCTCTTTCAAGGCGACACACAGACCGCCCTGTTTTAGGAATAGCAAATCCAAGCCCCTCCTATTTTGTAGAACCACTTCAGAAAGAGAGGTGAGGGAATTTTGAAGGGCAACCATAGATTGCTCAATGCGTTTGAGGTCATCATCTATTTCAGCACTGAGCCTGCGGATGTTTTTGTCAGCCACAACCATTCCTGCGATGCCTGTAGACGCACCAGCGGCTCCTAGGCCCAGGAGAAGGGCCAAGGTCATGGTAGTAACCATTTCCCGTTTGGTTCGTGGAAAGTACTGGGGTGTTTCCATGCGAGAAAGGAACTCATTGTTGGAAAAAACAGACATTTTAGGGAGAAGATAAACCTGAATGCAAAAAGCTCTGTGTGTGTGTAAACTGTTTCCACTGACACATGCAGTAGCACCCGTAGAGCAGGCCCAAATAGAGCCATTGGAAGGAATAAAAAACTGACCATTGAAACATTTGAAAAGATTTGCAGTTGATAGAGTAGTGTACATTATAGCCCACCCTCCACTGTCAAGTCCTAGCCTTTCTTTGGATAAGTATGTTGTGCAGGAAGTATAGACATCCGAGGAGGCATTGATACAAAAGTGAGAAAAGTTAGAGGGTACATAGCCAAGGCAACAACCTTGACCTTCAATTGAGGATACCGTTATAGTAGAGGTAGACCACCTGCAAGCGGCATCTGAGGTGCTATTGGCAAAAGGTAAGGCGGAACCTATGGCCTCATAAAAAGGGGGTTGAGAAGACATACACAGCCAACACCTACTATCATTGTTAGGAAAAGCACGGGCTGCCACAAGGGCATCATGCGCAGAGGAGACCAAGGACACCAATGGATTGTTTCTTTTAGCCAAGGGCTGTAAAAAGGATGAAGTGACTTGTTTGTTTGGGCCCACAGGTGGGGATGTTGCTAAGGACATGGTTAGATGGATTATGAATATATTACCTGGATGACTCATGGTTCCAGAATTATCGTTTGACCTTCCCCCCCATCTTTTCCCTTTAAACCATTCAGTAATCGGAAGACTCCTTCCGTGAGATGTAAAAGTAACAGTCATAGGATTAAGGCGAACGCCGCAGCAGGCCCAATTGGTGCAGGAATTCCAAGGCAAATTGTTATCAGGGCCTAGTATAACTTTGATATAGTCAGTAGTATAGGGAGCAGTCCACCAAATCTTTCCGGTTGACACACATTGCCAGGACTTGCAGTACCAATCAGAGATTGTTCCACATTCATCTAGGTGGGAGAGATCAGTAAGATGTCCTGGGCAGATATACAGGCCTGGACCAATGTTCCAGACTTCCCGAGGGGAAGGATCACATTTTGTTTTGTGTTTAAAGCCATGGGCGCCGACCAGCATTTCAGCAAAGTCAAAGTAAAGTGCAGGAAACCAGGGCCACAGAGTTCGATTAGAAATGGAATAAAGGATGTTTCCTTGGAAGTCCAAAATAGTCCAAGTATAATTTGCGGGACGATGCATGTTCTGCTGTGTGCTGGAATAGGAGCGCCGCAAGCGGAGAACTGCAGGGGAAGAAACATGGGAAAAAGGCAAGGAAAGAAGGGAAACTTGAGGAAGAGAGGAAGAGGCATTAGAGACAGAAGAGGCAAGAGAGATCAGGGATAGGATCAGGAGGATCTTCATCTTTCTTTTTCGGTTGATTAAGATGACAAGGGCGGACACAGCGAGCCGGGACCCACAAAACTCGATCAGGCAATTGAACTGCTGCGTAGCCTTTTCCCCAGGTGATCAATTGAGCTGGACCTTTCCAAGCTGGATCCGGAAGATGCCTATAATATACCAGAGGATGAGAAGAGGGGAGGGGAGGAGTGGAAAAATGTCTCGAGGCAGCAGTGGAGGCAGGAGATCCAGTTAGATTAAGAAAATTCAATGAATACAAGGAAACATTTAATACATTTTGCAACGCCAGGAGTGTCGGGGGGCTGATGCCTTTTGACCCCAAGTGTCTGTCCAAGGCCTGTTTAAGAGTCAAATTCGCTCTCTCTATAATGGCCTGGCCCTGGCTATTGAAAGGAATGCCGAATTTATGGATTATTGACCAGTGATAGCAAAATTGTGCAAAGGCAGAGCTCGTATAAGCTGGTCCATTGTCAGTTTTTAGAGTTTTTGGACATCCCAACGTTACGAAAGTCCGAATACAATGATTAATAACTTGTTTTGCGGTTTCACCCCTTTGCAAGGTTGCCATGATGAAACCTGAATACGTATCAATGGAAACATGAATGAATTTCCAAGGGGCAAAGGATGGATATTGAGTTACATCCATTTGCCATGTCTCACAAGCACTAGTACCCCTGGGGTTGACCCCTTGTCGGATTGCAGATGCCTGTAGACTGCATGTTGGACATTGCTGAATTATGGCAGTGGCTTCTTGATGGGTAATACCAAACTGCTTGACAAGAGCCTTTTTGTTCTGATGAAAATAGTCATGGCTTTCTCCTGCTGTTAAGGTATACAGACAGGAGGACGGGTTGGTTTTACATGCCTCATCTGCCATATGATTTCCTTCTGATAAAAATCCAGGAAGATGTTGATGACTTCTAATATGTGCTACAAACAGTAAATGATCACGGAGATGTAACAAATCCTGGAGCTGTAAAAAAAGTCTCATTAAAGGGACAGGGGTTGAGGGAGAAATATAAGCATCGTATATACAAGAAACCAAATGTGAAACATACAAACTATCTGTAATAATGTTAAGGGGCTGATCGGGAAACATTGAAAGAGCAAGATTGAAGGCAGACAATTCTGCTTGTTGGGCAGAAGACTGAGCTGAAGTAGTACGAGTCTGCCAATTGTCCTGTCCTTTATCCTGCCATATACAAGCACCTATGGATTTTGAGCCATCTGTGAACACAGTGAGGGCATCTTTGATGGGAGAAGAACTTATAGGAGTTGAAAAAAGAATGGGAACAGTTTTTAAAAGTTGTAATCGAGGATCTGGAGGAAGATGGCATGAGAGAATACCATTCCAATCCTCCAAGGCATGTTGCAATGCATCTGATGTTTGAAACAAAGATTCCCATTGACTTAATTTAAAAGGTACATACAGAGTACTGAATTCTATACCCATAAGAGCCCTAGTACGTCTCCTCCCTTTCTCCAAGAGAAGAGCCATTTGCAAAGCTTTGGTAGTAATTGAAGCCTTAGGAGTGTGTGCCAAATGTATCCATTCCAAAATATGCATTTTCTTTCCATCAGTCAATTGGAAAATCAAAGCAGTTAAAAGAGAAGGAGTAGGCAAAATAGCAAACAAGAGAGGCTCATTGGGCAAAGCTCTGTCGACCCATCTCTGGGTGAGAGCAGTATTAACCAAGGACAAAGCAGTCTTTTGATCTTGTGTTAGAACAACAGTGTCTGATGGATGTTTAAGGCCTATCAGAGCAGAAAAAAGAGGAGATAGAACATGAGTTGAAATTGACAGATAAGGTCTGGCCCAATTAAGGGTTCCCAGATATTGCTGGAGTTGAACAAGTGTAGTTTTTTCCGGGAGATGTAATGTAGGGAGAACAGGCGTGGCAGCAGATGCCATGAGCTTATGACCCAAATACTGCATAGGATACTGAGTTTGAATTTTGTCAGGAGCAACATGAAGACCAGATTGAGCCAAAATAGTATACAGAAAAGTAAGAGTTTGAGAAACAGTGCCTTTTGGACCATCTGCTGCAATTAAAATATCATCCATGTAATGATAAACCAAAAAGGTAGGATTTGCATCACGATAAGGCTGTAGGGCCCTATCAACATAATATTGGCACATTGTGGGAGAATTTATCATGCCTTGAGGAAGGGCCTTCCATTGATATCTAGTAGTAGGCCTTGAATTGTTAAATTGAGGAATGGTGAATGCAAAAAGAATTCTGTCAGCAGGAGCCAAAGGAATAGAAAAGAAACAATCCTTCAAATCTATTACTACCAAGTCATAATTGTGAGGAATTAAGTTTGGATTTGGAAGGCCACATTGTAGAGGTCCCATGGGCTGAATTATGGCATTAATTTTTCTCAAATCCTGCAGGAGGCGGTATTTCCCATTTTTCTTTTTGATTACAAAGACAGGAGTATTATAAGGGCTAGTTGAAAATTCCAGATGTCCTTCCTGTAGTTGCTGAGCCACTAAGTTCTGCAGGATTATAACCTTTTCCTGTGACATAGGCCATTGATCCACCCACACAGGGATGGAAGAGTTCAAAACAAGAGATAAAGGAGGAAAAGACATCGTATGAAATTAAGGGATAGTTAGAGTAGCATGAAGTTGAGACAAAAGATCCCGTCCCCACAAATTAGTATGCAAGGGCAGGATAAAAGGTCGAAGGAAAGCAGTAATAGAAGAATGAGGGGTAGATGCAGTCAACCAAGATGTGCTAACCTTAGCAGCCTGAGCACCTCCCACACCTTGAACAGTAGAAGCGTCAGAAAGAGGCCAGGAAGAGGGCCATTCAGCTGTGCGAATCACTGAAACATCCGCGCCCGTGTCAATAAGACCTGAGAAGGTGTGGCCGTTGAGAAGAATGGAAATTATTGGCTTGGCATTTTGCACAGGCTGTTGGAGAGCAAAGAGAGAAGTATTATCGGGTGGGGGCAAAAAAATAAGAGTAGCAACAACAGTTTCCGCCTTCAGAGAAAAGCAGCGATCACCGATCGCAGCCAAAGAGATGTTTTTTAAGGAGTCTGAATTATGCAGAAAAGGTGCAGCTATAACACCTTCAAGGGTAAGAGAGGAGTTAGGAAACAAAAGAACAGGAACATCTGGAGGGAACGGAGCAAGAAGAGAGACTTTTAAAGGCATAGTGAAAACAGAACCAGGGTCATCATAAACGAAGTCTTTAGAAAGACGAACAGGAAAAGCAAGAGATGGATTAGTGGAGACAGCTTGTAAATCAGCCTTTGAAGTGGGGCTAGCTTAACGCCCCTTAATTAGTTTCCCTGCACAGTTTGAGAAGGACCCTGAGGGCAGGTACGAGCCCAGTGAAAGCCTTTACGGCAACGCGGGCAAACAGTTTTTGGCTTTGCATTAGTAGGTTGGGGGGGAGGACCTCGAGCGCTCCCGCGCAGAGCTCCTCCACCGCCGGGCAAATGACATTGACTCTTGAAATGACCAGGCTTCCCACAATTAAAACAATTGCCATGCTTGACAACAGGAAAAGCTTGAATATTAGAGGCAGGCATGGAAGAAGTTATAGCGGCTGCAAGAGCAGACATTGTATGAGAAGTGGTTCCCACCACACGGCAAGCCTGCAAAAACTCAGCAAGAGTAACACCTGGTTTTCCAGTCAAGGGCTGAAGTACTTTTTTACAATCTTCATTAGCATTTTCAAAAGCCAATTTGATCAAAAGCTCCTCACGAGCAGCCTGATTTTGAATTTGTCTTTCCAGCGCTGTTTGGAGCCGGTTTATAAAGGTAGCATAAGGCTCAGAAGGTTCTTGAATAACCTTCAAAAATGTTTGAGAGGCATGGCCGTCTGCATCATCCACCTGCTTCAATGCTCCCATGGCACAAAGGCGGATGATGGCAAAAGCACGGCGTGGGCAATTTTGCTGCTGGACCAAGGTTGTGAAATTTCCAGTTCTTTTTATATGATCAGCCAAGACTGCTTGAGGCAAGCCTCGCATGATCTCAGCATCTGCCAATTTATTATATTCAGAAGACCAGATGACAAATTGAGCAGGTGTTAATAACATGGAAAATAAAGACTTCCAATCATACAATAACATGACAACATTTGCATCTATCAGAGAATCAAGCAATCCCATTACATACGGAGAGTGAATACCGTAGGAAGTAACAGCTTCTTTAAGATTTTTAAGCATCCGCACGTTGATGTTCTCATGTTCCGGCCGTCCTCCCCCCGCTGGATTAAGGGTTAGAGGGTAAGCCGATAGCGGGG
>JAKJMR010000995.1:86460-124302 GCA_024449315.1 Daboia siamensis | reverse complement strand
ACAACAACAACAACAACAACAACAACAACAACAACAACAACAACAACAACAATAATAATAATAATAATAATAATAATAATAATAATAATAATAATAATAATAATAATAATAATAGAATTGGAAGTGAACTTGGAAATCTTCTAGTCCAACCCACTGGTCAGGCAAGAAACTCTGTACCATTTCATACAATTGGTTGTCCAGTCTCTTCTTAAAAACTTCCAGTGTTAGAGCATTCACAACTTATGTAGGTAAGTTGTTCCACTGATTAATTGTTCTAACTGTCGAACTGTTCTAACTGTCTCCTTAGTTTTAGGTTGCTTCTGTCTTTAATTAGTTTCCATCCATTGCTTCTTGTCCTGGCTTTAGGTGCTTTGGAGAATAGCTGAATAGTTGAAGTCCACAGATCTTAAGGTCACCAAGCTTGAGAAACACTGTGTAGAAAATAAGAAATATGGAAGACAAGACAAAATTCTGAAGTTAATTTCAGGATATAATTAATATTTATAATATGATTGGGCAAATATTCAGGGCACAATATTTATAATACGACTGAAAAATAAAAAGCATTATTATCTTCTTTCAAATTTCTCCATGACAAAGAAATAAGTTTTACAAAACTAGCTACAACTTTCATTTCAGATCTGAGCTGAGGTGAGATTTCAGTTTATTGATTTGAAATTAATGATGGTACAAAATGGTAAAACATTTATAAAACATGTTTCTTTGGTTCACTATACATTCTTACCCTTCTGTTACATCCTTATTATAATTTAAGCAGAGGAATGTCTTTTTCAGTCAATAAATTACTATTTAAATCCCAATGACAGGAATATAAAATTCCCATCCTACATCATTTTTAAAATTTTGTTTAAATATATTTCCTCCTCAGATATCATTAGAAAAATAGTCTATCACATAGCCCTAAATTGTGAGCATTCCTAGATGCTACTACATTAACCAATTCCAAGATCAAGCCACATTCATTTTGTCTTGGTCTCTGCAGCATCTAAACAGATGGAAATTTTTAGACTCAATATGGTTGACATGTAGCTTTGCTACATTCACCTTTTGCATAATGGTTACTTTTTTTTCATTACAAATTTGACAGTTCAGATAGAAATTAATTTTCATCTGCATCCTCATGGTATAATGGTGTGAAATACTTTTACACTCAAGGTGTAAATGCAGCCATAATATAGTTTTTCCCCTCAAAAAAGGACAGATAAGGCTTATGTTTTCCATTATAAACTTACCTTCTCATCAAGGCATCCATAATAACAATGAATGAAAAAGGCTCCACTGGCAGAATCACAAATGTCAGCTATTAATTTGTAAATTTTATTTTTTCTATGTTCTTATCAATTAGTTTTCTAAAGACATACGTATTAACTTTAATTTCTTCATGAAAGGAATCCAAAGTTCATATATTTTTACTTTGATTTTCATTTATAACTTGTAAATTTTAATCTTGTTCTTAACTCCATTTTTAATTTGTAATTTTACTCATGTGTTTACTAGATTGTTTTACACATTATTTTATTATATTGTTGTAAACTGCCCAGAATAACTTGGGTTAGATGGATGGTGCAGAAATTTTAAAAATAAATTAATTAAAATGTTCTGAGTTTTTGTGAGGACAAACTAGATCTGTCTATCTGTTTATTGTTCATTCTGGCAAATGTGCTTTCATGTATTTCAATAAATGTGGCTAAGCAAAACTCATTTTGGGAAAAAACAACAACATTCATTTATGCCTACCTGTAAGCATTTAGTGAACCTTCCTATTTTAGTTTTGAAAGTGAGAAAGAAGTCATATTTTTCTATTGTCAGGTGAGAGATAAGATCTTTTGCCTGCCCTGGCTATTTCTACTTTAATTGAAATTCCTTATTGTTGCGTGTTTTATCCAGTGTAAGGTATCAAAATATAAAACAGTAGACTCACTGTTCTCAGGAAAGAATGTATGGAATTTTCAGAGAAGCAATTGACTCTTTTCTTTCTTTTTTTCCAATAATTTCTCATGCATACTGAAAAATAGGCTATTGTCTTGTTAGTACTTATTCTACTTGTGCAATAGAATAATGCTGCAGATATAAAACAGTGCAGAAGGGAAAGAACATTGTTTTTGTTGCTTCTTAATCTCTGTTAATCAATTGTAGGGCATTTCTTATAATAATATTGATATTTTTTTTAAAAAAAATAGCTACATTGTGACATCTACTCCACTAATTTAAGACTCTACAATGTTATCTCCAACTCAATCTGTCCTATTTTATTTTATATTCAGTACTAATGCACAGATAGTTTGATATTTGTTTTGAAGATTTGTAAGTACACTCACTTACCAATTCAGCAAGTATTCAATATTGTGATGATGCTGAATGAGTGATACTTATGACAGATCCTCAAAGTTCCAGCCATTGCAAGTGCCCCCACATCATATGATTATAACCTTGGCAACTGGTTTGCATTTACTCAAGCAGAGTCAGTGAAGAAAGGATTGGAGGGATTGGAGCAGGGAAGGCTGCAAGTCACGTGGGTAAGTCTCTCTCACCTGGCAAAAGTTACTCCCAAGAATGTACATATGCCATTGCAACTGCCCATGGACCCTCTCCCATCTGGCAACAGCTATCTATGTGTTCCAAATCACACTTAGATGCCACTACAATCACCTATGTACCCTGCCCCACCTGGCAGAAACCACTTACCTGTCTGCCGGCCTGCTTGCAAACTGCCAGGGACTTGTAAATTTTTTCTGGCTTCTCCACTGACTTTTGTTGTTGGAAGCCAACATGAAATTTCACAGAGGCCCTCACTTAATGTGTAATTCTTGCTATGCAGTGGCAATGGGCACTGCCAGGATTGCTGTTGCTAAGTGATGCAGTCAAGTAACATTGTGCTTTGTAACCAAATTGCAATATATGTAGCATAATTTACTTCAAATTTTTAATTCAAGAACCAAAGGCAACAGGTTATGTATAATATATTATTGGTCCAAAAGGTAGCACCATATTACAGTTCAGCTGACAAGCTAACTGAATAGGATTATCTTATGCTAGGAGAAGAGAGTTCAATCAGAATAAAGCTGGAAGGAACCTTGGAGGTCTTCTAGTCCAACCCCCTGCTCAAGCAGGAGACCCCATACCATTTCAGACAAGTGGTTGTCCAGTTTCTTATTAAAAACCTCCAGTTATGAAGTGTGTCTAAAGGCAAGTTGTTCCACTGGTTAATTGTTTTAACTGTTAGGAAATTTCTCCTTAATTCCAGGATGCTTCTCTCCTTCATTAGTTTCCATACATTATTTCTTGTCTTCCTTTCTGCTGCTTTGGAGTTTCTCAATGTGTTGCCTGCTCCAGGGAAGCAGGCAAGCAGGCAAGCAGGCAGGGCAATTATTGCTGCTAATCAAGGTTTTTTTTTAAAAAAAATATTCAACATCTGCATGAATCACAATTCTCAGAAGCAGTCAGATTTTCCTATCAGATTCATAAAAAATAATTTTATATGACATGTCTCCAGACAAATAAAGTTATACCATATTATATATGGCAATAGTATAAGCTTCAGAAGTATTAAAATAGTTCAGTCAAGTGAACAATGCTATGAGCTACTGCACAAAGTAAATAAAATAACCAAGCAGAATGATGAGCTAAACTGACCAGCAATAAAATTCTCTTATGATCCTTTAAGTTGGTGTTTATGTTATACAGTGAGCACAGACCATAATTTCAGTACATGTCACTCCAGTATTTATGATATTACATTTGTATTTTATGTGAAAACATAACCATGAATATTCTGTTAGCAGAAGTACTTTTGTGTGTCCAAATTTTAAATGCAATATAAATTGAAAGTTTCAATTTGATACACATCTTTGCTCCACTGTATTATACAAACACTGGGAGAAATTGGGGAGCTTTTCCTCTCCCTGTTTCCCATCCCAGTCTAACTATTGGTCAAGGTCTTTCCATGTCTACAAATAGGCTATTAACAAAGAATGTATTAGCGTATGTAAATTGCCTTTCAAAAATATATATTATATTCACACCTGTCACCTGGTCTATTTAACAGCTGGTTATAGTATACTGTAGTGATATTATCCTGGCAACAATGTAAGATAAAAAAACCCATCTGTTTCTCATTTAATCTCTATACTAAATTGGCTGATCTGAATTACTTGTTACTTTAGAACTGTTTCTTTCATTATTTATTGCTCACAGATGTTGAAAGTAAACAGATGTTTTGCATATGGCACCTATGTTGCTGGTGGCATTATCAATTCACACTGTGTAAATAACAGCTATGTTAGCATACCACTTCAAGACAACTTTCTACTCTTATGAAACACTGATTAATGGATTAAAGGCTTAAACATCTGAAGTTCTTATTGAAAACCTGCCATTAATTACTAATTTGCATACTGACAGTTTACAGCACACATTTATTTAGAGAACATCACTAAGTCCTATAATTCTAAGAATCCTTATAATCAAAATGACAATTCCTAAGTGTGAGGGTGAAACTTCCCACAAGCCAAACAATAAATGGCACTATCATTAACTGTTTTCATATTTTCAAAGAGAGATAGAGAAAGAGAAAAGGAGGGAAATAATATGAAAAGATTTCTAGTAAGAGGGAAAGTCAAGTGGAATGACTAAATGTCAGTTTCAACTTTGATAAATCTAAGACAAATTTCAACATCTGGAACCAAAGTAATCTCATACAAAGTGTTTCCATAAGCAGAACTGATGTGTTGGAATGGCAATGCTGAAACGCATTACTTACAAAATGTAGGCTTCAGACCCATAGGTATAACCAAGAGCAATTTTAAAGAGAAAATGTGAAGATGGAATATTGAGTAGTAACAGAAAAAAAGGAGGAATGGAGATGTGAATATTTGTTCCCTTTAATTGTGTAATACAGGTAGTTCTTGACTTATGGCCACAATAGAGCCCAAAATTTATGTTGCTGAGACAGTTGCTAAGTGAATTTTGACCCATTTTATGACCTTTCTTGCCAAAGTTCTTAAGTGAATAAGTTGTTGTTAGGTTAGTAATACAGCTGTTAAATGAATTTAGCTTTCCCATTGACTTTGCTTGTTAGAAGGTGGCAAAAAGTGATTTGATGATCCAGAGAGATTGCAAGCATCATAAATATGAGATACTTAACACTATTATACAGGTAATCCATGACTTATGACCACAATTGAGCCCAAAATTTCTGTTGCTAAACAAGACAGCTGTTAAGTGAATGGCCATTTTATGACCTTTCTTGCCAAAGTTGTTAAGTTAATCATTGCAATTGTTAAGTTAGTAATATGGTTGTTAAATAGTTTCCTCGTTGCCTTTGCTTGTCAAAAAGTCACAAAAAGTGATCACATGATCTAGAGATAAATACAAGTCAGTTGCCAAACATCTGAATTTTTATCACATGACCATGGGCATGCTACAATGGTACTAAGTGTGAAAAATGGTCAGTCACTAAATGAACTGTTGTAAGTTGGGCACTAACTGTAATACATTTAGAACAAAATCCAATGTCATGTATAATGACTAAACCTATTACAAACAGGTTAGTTAAATGTGAGTCAGAGGACTAGACCCGAGAAATCTTCACAACCGATGAGGTTCCTATAAAAATCAGCACAGGAACCTATGAAAATAGGCAGGTTAGTGTATATATATTTTTGTTGGTTATATAGGGTGGTAGAAGATAATGCTAACTCGCAAGAGTGGCGTGGGACCTTTTTGGTGAAGATAGGGAGGACAATGTGGGAAGAAAGAGATGTAGGGGAAAGAGTATGGTAAAAGATATGTAGCATGTTACCACAATGACAACCAGAAGCACTGGGCTGACCTTCCAGGCATAAGACATCAGCAGTTACTAATACCTTTTCTAAATCACATGTTCTCTTTAGAATTGATATAGTTTGTTCTATAGCTACTATGGAAAATCAGGCCTGTTATCATGATTTAATAGAGGAAGACTGTAAGGATGGGAAGTAGTCATGTTGAAGATTTTCTCTGGCAAATCTGTATATCAGACATAGGATGACGATCTTGTGAGATATCTGGTTTTAATTAAATGCCCTGCTCCTCAGAGGACTGGAGCTTTTAGACTACTGATTGACATACAATATAATCAACCATGGTATTATTCTGGAGCAACTACAAAAACTGAGAGTAGAAGGCCTTATTAAACAGTAGTTCCAATCTGTGAGCAGTAAGTATAATTATGTGACATTAGACATATGTTGATTAGGAAATGAATGTATGTATGCATGTATACACATTCACACATTGATAATGCTTTGCTGTTGATTGAAATTCTGAATAATTTGTAATATTGGTTCATATGACATAGAAATAAGCAATATAGTTTTTGACATTTAAGAATTAAAGTTGTACATAAATGATCAAAAATGCAAGTAGATGAATTTACTAAAGTTAGAAAAATAGATGGATAAACAAGCAAATATTAGTAAAATCAATAGTGATTAGTAAGCGGTCTAATAATGAAGAATAAATGCTTATCTAAACAAGCAAAATGGTATACTTTGTTGTTTGGAATTAAGAGTTTGGTATGAGGAGAAAAATAAATTGAAATATTTGAATAAAGTGGGAATATTATCTGTGAAAATCTATAGTAATACCAGAAGTGATGTAAACAGAAATGAATTAATGCTAAATGAATTAATACTGAATACAAAAGTGACTGACAGTATGTCACATGAAGTGTGTTGGTCATGTATATAAAAATGAAAATTTAACTGTAGAGCAAGTACATAAAGGAAAAGTGAATGGCGTTAGAGGAAGTAGATACCAAAAAAGTTATGTTTATAATGGAGTAGATGAGATCCTCAGAAAGAGATGGATGAGAAGTTTACAGTTGAAGGACAATGAAATGATTTATGATGGTAATGGAAATACAGATGGTTTGCAATGACAGAAAGAATAAGGACAGATATAGAAAATGGTGTTGGTGTAAACCAGGGGTGGGCAATTAATTTTCTCAAGGGGCCACATGAGAAACTGGCACTGTTGTGGAAAGCTGCCGCTGCCCCATCCACTGCTTCCCCAACCCCACCACCACACCACTCCACTCCTGGTGAAGGTACCACTGCTGCACTAACTCCCCCCCTGCCAATGCTGCCCCACCCCTCTGCTGATGCCATCCAACCATCCCACTCCATTTTCACCAATGGCTTTCCGCTGCCAATGCTGCAGGCCAGTTGTGGCCTACAGGCCATAAAATGCCAAGGTCTGATATAAACTAATTTTACCAACAGTTTTGTTTTTTATCTCATGTCTTCAATATCTTTTGACATATTATTGCTTATTTCTTTTCTGTGTTTTTCATAACAATGTTGTCTTAAAGTGAATAACTTGATGGGTATGTACATATGCACATATACATATACTTTCTGATTTACACCCTAGTCCTGATTTGTCTACTTCATAGAATAATTCTTATGTTACAAAAGAAGCAGGAATTTAGAAAACAAAATGATTCAGACTTCTGTTACCATTTCTGATAAATGAAATAATCAGGGTTTATATAAAATATTCTGTAAAATATATAAACATTTATCTTAATAGTTATGAATAGATACTACAAAGAACAACTTGTTAAATTAGGGCCTGCCAGATGTTTTGGCCACCAACTCCTTAATGATTTGCTTAGTATGCCTTAAGGTAGATGTGACTAATCCAAAATATCTTTGTATATGATCCTATTCCTAAACTGGTTTGCCATATTAGTAAAGCCTATTTAGTATTTGTTTTCCTAAATATACAATTAAAATTGGGAGGGCACATAGGTACACAAATGTAAAGTCATATGCAACTTCCTTATGTGTCCATCTGCCTTCAGCATAGTTCATGCAATTGATTGTGTTTACTGAATATATGTGTGCAATATATGTTATATTGACAAATTGCTGATATCTAAATGATTAATATTATTTTGGATTAATATAGGTAATATTAATTATCCATAAATAATGACTTCTTTGACTTTAAACTTTAAGTCTTGGGTTTTTAAAAGAGTATAAAGTTAAATAATTTTGTAGAAATAACTGTTTCAAACAATTATAGTCTACACCTTTTGTGTTGTTTTTAATGAAACAATGTTGGAAAATTTAACCAGGATTCATTATCAGTGACAGATTAATAGAAGAGAAAAAAGTAACCTACTAAAAGAAATATTATTTCTTAAGAAATTATGCATTCACAGACAGATTCTAATTAACAGAACACTTTAATCTCAAAATAGATACACAGGTGACATTGGCAACTTTTAATTAATAATGAAATAAAAGTTTATTGGCCACTTCAAAATATGAAGATTCAGCAGTTTTGTCTGTCTCTGTGTTTTAAGATCCTAATTTATACATTTGTGTTGAAAAGGATCTTATTGTATTTTAACAGGCTGAAACCTTCTCAATTGATAAAGTTACTACTATTCAGAACCTTAATATTAGCAGTCAATATACTGTATTGCATAGTGGGACTTTTAAGGTTGCCAGAATCAAAATTACCTGAAATAGATAATTTTCCATAATTATGTCCCTATTTATATTTAATTGCCATTATTAGCAAACAATTCTTCAAAGGAACATGATGTTTCTCTTTCTCTCTCTCTTTCTCTCTCTCTCTCTCTCTGTCGAAAGGGAGGTTATTTGTGTGACAGAGATAGGTTAAGAAATTATAATAATTAACAAAATATTCCTATAACTCCCTCCTCTTCCATCCATTTATTACATTTCAGAAAAAAATGTATGTCCACCAGGTGAAGTTTTATTTATATGCCATACACATTTACACTATTTTGATTTACACTTTGCTGAGCTCCACTGAATTGATTATTAATTCCTAGGTATAGATATATCTATATATAAAACTGCATTGTTAATCAAAATATATTTTAACTTGTATTTTTAAACTCAAGTGTATTCATATAAATATAAAACTTTTTGAAATGCATTAAGAAAAAAATGCTTTTCTAAAGTAGAACCATCTATTCTACGTCTAGACTTTGGACAGCTTTCACTCCATTTTCATATCCCCTTTCCCCACTCTTACCCGACAAGCAGAGTGAAATCAACCTTTGTTTAAACTTTCTATTCATGGCTGCAAAGCTGAGAACAGGCAGGAAATATTATGAGTTAAGAGTTCTCCTTAGTTCTAGTAAACCTCTCTTTTCTTATTTTATTTTTGCTGCTTTTCTTGTGATTGCCATTGTAATATTTATGGTCCAGAAGTGAAAATGTATCAGTTAAGAGGATGGAAGTAGACTTCCAGTTTGCCATTGCGGCTGCTGTGGCTGCTGGAAGGCGAGCTCCATTTTCTGCGTTCAGTTTCGTTCCACTAGGGGACCCTGGAAAGGACCAAAAGTCACCCTGTAGGGGTGACAAGCAAGGAGGGGATCCCCACTTGATCATGGGAGGGTGGCAGCCCTTCTGCTTAATCCAGGGCAGCCCTCCAAACCAGCGGAGGAAAGACCAGCTGTAGCAATATGGCTCGTCACTAAGCTGTAGACAGCCAAAGTCAAACTTACCACCAAGCAATGCGGGTGAAACTGGTTGAGATCCTATCTTCACATTAAGGTCCTAAGTATTTTCTTTTCCTGTAAAAGCTGCCCAAAGTATCTTTCCCCCTGTGAGGAGAGAGGGAAGGGAAATTCTACACCACCCTCTAAGACTGACTACCCAGGGTGACTGACTACCCAGGGGAGTTAAAGCACTAAAAGAACAACTTTAATCTAATTGGATTTATATGTTTCTGAAACTTGGGGACCAAATGTTTTCTTATTTTTACTGGAGACTTTTGTTTTTATCTACAAAAAAGAAATAAAACTGGAAAAAGAATTGTAAAAATTTTGGACTTCAAAAACTTTAAACAGCATCACTGACATCCTGTGATGAGGTGTGGTATTACAACTTGTTATTGCCTAAAAGTGACTTGCCTTGAAGCCCAGACTACAGATAAAACTCTTTCAACCTTGATAGATAACACCTGTGAGAAACTTATCTATAAAGAGAACTTCTGGGTGACATAACTGGCCTGCTTGAACTATGAATGTAAAGCTTTATGTGGGGAATTGCTTTCCTATTTCTTTATCTAACATTGGTTATTATATGAGATGATGAAATACCTTGGACTATAAAATCTTACTTGACAAATGACTTCTACTATAAAGACTTCCTATAAACATGTGAAATAGAGGTCCCATACCTAGTTATAAAATTATTTTTAACGTTTGATTTTAAAGTCTTCAACTTAAAACACTATTAAGAGAATATGGATGAAGACCAGGAAAAGATTTTTCCCATGTTGAAAGCAATAAATGAAACCATTCTTTCAGCTTGTGACAAAATAAGATGCAACATAAAATAACAAGATGTCAGCTTAGATATACAAATCCAAATTTTGACTACAACCAAAGAACTAACAATGCAGAAAACAACAGAAGAAGTGGAACAATTAACTACTAAGGCAGAAGACTCAATTGACCAACAAATACAGTTAATGGAAAATCTAGAAAAAGGAGTGAAAACACTGAAGATGGAAAAGACTTTCTATTTAAATCAGAAGAAATTTGAGAAGAAAGAAGAAGAACAGATTGAATGGAAGATAAACATATCAGGACAATCATGGGGAATTGAAATAATAGGGAAATGATCTAATGAATACAAACAGGCTAGCCCTTCCAATGACAACTAAATGATCTGTCTTATTTCAAATAATATATATAATAATACAGGGAGATCTATTTGGTGACTTAAAAGCACTGATATGGAAGGCTAGTTGGCAAATGAATAAAGCCAGAATAAGACTGAAGAAAAATTGGGTTTTAATTTATTGGAGGGGATTTTATATTACTTATTAGAGGGTTAAAGAGAGAAGTTGAGATAAGGGGAATTTTTTTTTTAATCCCATTTATATCCCGCCCTTCTCCAAAGACTCAGGGCAGCTTACAATCTAAGCACAAATCAATGTGCTTAGCAATAGCCTTCATTCTGTGTATATGCCTGCTTATTAGGGCTTTCGGGGGGCCCCCAAGCGGCATTATTACAAAGTCAGCTTATTGCCCCCAACAATCTGGGTCCTCATTTTACCTACCTCGGAAGGATGGAAGGCTGAGTCAACCTTGAGCCTGGTGGGACTCGAACTTGCACTAATTTTAGTTATTAAATTTAAAATATTTGGAAATCAGTTAAAAATAAGGATTCTATCTGTTTAATATTTAAAAATTAGACCCAAAAGGAAAAAAAATATGAATATGTTTGGTTTATTGATTAACCCAGACAATATATACTGTATTATTAATTAGATGATTTAATATGGTGGGAAATACATGACTTTTAGAAAATAGAACAATACTATAAAATAAAAATGTGTATTTTAAAGTTAAGGGAAACTTTGGTTACCTAAATCCTGGAAATTTTATATGTTAAATTTGCATATTGATAGGAAACTAAAGATCGGGAACAAAACCAATAACAGGACATTGATTGTCTATAAAGATTGAATGTAAAAAAAATTAAGATATGTATAAGCTAAAAAATATTGATAAATGTAATAATGATGTTTTTACTTAGTTGACATAATAAGAATTCTATTAGCTTAAATATGAGATAATAGATATTAAGGGAAAAAGAGAGGAAATATTTTATGCTGTAATTTGAGATTGTGCTAAAGATTTTTGTATGTTATTGAATTGTTGATTAACCCAGCCACCATGTTGCTTTTTAAATACCTAAATGTAAAATTAGAAAATTATCTTTAAGACTTTACTTCCAGTTAGCTTTCCATTGCTACAGTGATACAGTTTGGCTCATATTATTCTTATCTTAATAGTTTTGTAAAATTTCCCATTATCTATTTTCCTTAATAATAAGCAATCAGCATTCCCATGAAGATCCAATCTAATTGTTTAATTAATTGTACTTTTTAAAGACACACTTTTATCCAAGAAAGAAATCTATTTTTTACACACACACACACACATACACATACACATACACATACACATACACATACACATACACATACACACACACATACACATACATACATACATACATATATATAATCATAATCTTAAGCTTTTTGCTTTTGAACCAAAATTCTTGTAAGATTTTCAAAATCTTTTATTAATTTCAAAAAGTAGGCAACTCACTGAATGCTTTTATTTATTCCTGCTAGTTAGAAGATGTATCTTATTTTGTAAATTAATTGTATCCAAAAGTATTTAAGAAAATCAGGCTTTTGTGGATAAAGTATACAAAATGTTGTACAAATGTCAATCTGAGTACACTTGCAATCGCTTGACTCCCAAGCTGCTCAGCCCATTAAGTCTCCTCATGAGTAGTAGCTATCCAGAGCACAAGTGGGCAATTTCTTGTTCTCTTCTTCTCTGAAAAAAAAAAAACCCATTGGCCATAACTCACTCCCTGACCATTTTTTTCCCACTTGCAGAGACATCAAACATGGCCCTCATTAGGTCAAATGATGTAATCATTGTTACTGAAAAATGTGTCTATAATATTTCACCATTCTTTTTCAGTGTATTTATTTGTGGTATGTGCAACTCTTGATTTCCATATATTGTGCATAAATTAATTATAGTGTATTTTAGAACACATTATTTATATAAGTATTCAATCAAACATGCAGTGATAAAAATATCAGTTTTGTCCATTCCAAGTCATTACATAATATATCAGTACTTTGGAAATAATCCAGCAACTTTAATTTTCTTCCAAGTAGCAGTTTATATATTACAACTATATCAAGTTTTTTTTTACAGAAAAATCAAAGAAAAACCTATAAAATGGAAGTTACAATGGTAAGCAAAAAAGAAGAAAACATGTTTCTAGATGTTGAAATTTCTGAAGCATTTTCAGATTTAGGAAGGGTGTGTTTAACACCCTAGCTTTTATAGAAAATACAACAGTTGAGCACTTTTTCATGCCTTCTATTTGGCATTAGCACAGAAGATTCCTAGTAAATTATTGCTTCATTTTGAATAAAAGTTTCAAGCAGGAGATATCAGCATGGAGCTACTATAACTTGCAGATTAAACTGCTTTTGCATTTAATTGTTTGTTTCTAGCAAAAGATGATAAAACTAAGCGAGACTAATTGAAACAATCTTTTGGTACCATAGTACATATTTAACATGGAAAGTGGAGGGGGGGGTAGAAGCCCTTTGGGTGGGAGATGTTATAGACTAACAGGGAATATGTCACATAAATGGAGGGGAATATTTTTCCCAACTGGTGGGGAATCTTTACTTATAAGCTTTTAAGGTTCAACTTACTTTAAAATGTGTCATCCATCTATCTATCTATCTATCTATCTATCTATCTATCTATCTATCTATCTATCTATCTATCTATCTATCTATCATATATTTATCTATCAACTATGATTTATCTATCATCTATCATCCATTATCTTGCTATATATTATCTAATTATTATCTATTATGTATCTATACCTATTATCTATATTATTTTCTATTATCTATGTTATCTGTTTTCTGTTATCTATCCTCTATCCTCTATCCTCTATGTTATCTATCATCTATCTTATATATCTATTATCTATCATCTGTATTATCGATTATTTATTATCTATCATCTATCTATTATCCATCTATAATTAAAAAGAAAAAAATGCTGCTAATTTATTCACTGGCTTATTGGATGGAATCCTAGTAGTTGTAAGAAAAGAAATTTTAGTTACCAGTTGCTCAGATTTCAGTAGGACATTATAGAAAGTATGTGTAGGACAAGAAGAAGACTTTTGGCAACCAAAAGCTGAAAGCAAGATTCTTATCAAATCTTTAATAAGATTTATCAAAGTGTAAAAAAATAAGATATAGAAATTAGAGCCATGGATTATAAAACCCAATTTACATTTGTTTGTTAAGATAGTCACTTCTTTCTAAGGTTCCATCTCTGAAGTTTACATGCCTATTTCCCAGACAATTGACGAAGGCACAGTTTCTATTTCTATTTTATTTCCTGAATCCTTATCAGGCAGTAAACACACCTTCATCTGTGGTGAGTGCGGCTTCAGTATGATGAAACCAGTCCGCAGGCCAGCAGTTTGACACCCCTGTGTTAGAGGCATGTTAAGCGTTAGCATTTCCATGAAGACTTTTTGAAAGCTGTTGGCAGTTACTCTATACCTAAATATTTTTGCAAATATATCAGGAAGCCCATTATGTATTGTTTTAACTATTTTTTACAAATATAACCAGCTTGTCTAAATTATACTAATGTTTGATAGGTGCAAAGATTTATTTAATTATAGGAAATATTTTGTAAAGTGCTAAGTAACTGGAATTGCATACTAATTTTATTGCATTCATAATTTATAGAAAACATTATCCTGAATAATCATGAAGAATTGCTCAAATTTAAATAGATAACGACTAACACTAGTGTTTTCATGTGATATTTCAAAATTCAATATTTTTGTACACATAAATAATATTCATTACACATAATTTCACTATTATTATTGTAATTAAGAACCTATTGTAGCATAAAGTGTTTTAAAAGAAATTATGATTATTTCGAATGGACTGGATTAAACTAGAATAGACTAATTTATATTTTGTTGTATAGCACACAAAATCATATACATATACATACATTGTGACATGTCATGTGATGGGGCGAGTTTGACACCCGTGCTTTAACACAATGAAGTCTTGGCAATTGAAGTAGGGACTGATTTTACAACAACAAACTGTATTTTGTAGTTCCAAAGAGATCTGGAGCCTTTAAAGTACTTCAGAGATTCAACATTTTTTAAAAAACAGAAGAAAATGTTGCAACTTCAGGTCTATAGACAGAGAAATATTAAGATTTTGAGTTATATTATATACTTTCTGATACTGATGAAAATAGCTAGGCCAATAATCATATCATTAAATTCTTTGCCTATTATAGTTCTTTTAATATGGTAAGATTAACATTATTGTAGTTTCTTTTTCTTTCTCAGATCTCAGCTTCTTTAATGTGGCTAGCTATATTCTTTAATTTAGCTCTACCCTAGGCTAATGAATATTTCTTCCCTAGTCCAGCCAAACATAATTGAGAGCTCAACTTAACTCATAGTATTCTAAAATGGGGTTCAAGACTGACCTTACTTTTAAATTCTTGCATGAATAGAGCATGGATTTTTCTCAAGAATGGATCAAGGTTCCATTAAAAAGGTTCCAGCCTAAGACTTAAAAATAGTGGCTCAAATGTTTATTACACTTCAAATAAGGGGGGATGCCAAGGCTAAAAAATTGTTCCAGCTGCTTTCTCTTTGGCTTCTCTCTCTTTGTGGCATTGCATCTCATTGTTGTAATCTGTTCTGTCATCACTTCTAACTAAATAAAATAATACAGTTGTTGATCTTAGCTGCAAAGTTGTGTCCGACCCATCGCGACCCCATGGACAATGTTTCTCCAGGCCTTTCTGTCCTCTACAATACAATTACCAGCAAGCTATAATCGTGACCCAATGAATTTCTACCAGCCTAAGAGGCCCCTTTCCAAGAACTAGGCTTGTCAACTAGCTATATCAAGCTTCCTGGTTGACCAAAATCTCAGTGATCACAGAATAAATATGTTTCATTCAATGAAAGCAAATCATTTTGTTATGATTCAAAGTCATTCCCAGAAACCTCAGTCTTTGCCAAGATATCATATGCTTTGCCAATGGGTTAGCACTTCACCAATGCCAGTGATTAAGAGATACTTTTGGGGGCATTCAAGCTTACTAGCTATGGCAGACCCCTAAAATCTAAGCAGCAAAGCACAACCCAGTTTCCCCAAAAAAGAAGTTTTCATTTTTAAAGTGGAGCAGGATGTTTTCTATAGATTCAATGAACTTCTCTATATATTTTTGTTAGATAATTGGGAATCTGCCATATTTCTTATCTCTGCTAAGTCTGTCCTAAAAATGGTACAAAGACAATATTTCAAAATCGTACTATGATAAGTTTCTTGAGGATATCTAGCTTCTGGGTTAAAATGCCTAAAAATCTACTGTCTATCTAATTTATATCCAATTCTTCAAAAACTGATTAAGGAATATTGAAATTTTCCTATTAGAACAGTAGGTATGTCTCTTTTTGAAGTGAATCTTGAATCTCAGTGTGACTCAATCAGGCAGGTTCTTGTTGAAGCACTAATCTAGAATTCATATCTTTGCCTCTTCAAATTTCAAATCTTATGTTTGAATCTAATTAGGCCTATTTCACACCTGTTTGCTAGAAATACTAACCTTGAAGTTGACTCTGAATATATAAGGTAAAGGTAAAGGTTTCCCCGCACATACGTGCTAGTCGTTTCCGACTCAAGGGGCCAGTGCTCATCTCCGTTTCAAAGCCGAAGAGCCAGCGCTTGTCCGAGGACGTCTCTGTGGTCATGTGGCCGGCATGACTAGACGCCAAAGGCGCACGGAACGCTGTTACCTTCCCACCGGAGTGGTCCCTATTTTTCTACTCGCATTTTTATGTGCTTTCGAATTGCTAGGTTGGCAGAAGCTGGGACGAGTAACAGGCGCTCACTCTGCTACATGGCACTCGGGATTCAACCCGCCCAGCTGCTGACCTTCTGATCGACAAGCTCAGTGTCTTAACCTACTGAGCCACCGCGTCCCTGAATATATAATTTATTGCAAAACCATAGACTTTTTCTCAGATAAATTTTTCTTTTACTTTACTTTTAGGCCAATTTTCTAGCACTACAGAGTTCTGGCAATGGTCATTTATTCAGAAGATGATTAATTAAACCCCTACTGATATTGCCAAGAAAATGTACTTTAAGGGAAACAACAAAATATATTAATTATCAAATAGGAAGGATGAAGCTAGACTTGATCCTGTTTATAGAATATAATATCTCTCTGGCTTTCAATATTTCTTTAGGACTGCGTTGGTGATATTGGAACTACAGTAGAACTACTAGTATAACGTAAGCAAGAGAAACCTAAATTATATAACAGTTATCATCTTTCATTTATACTGCACAAATTACTTATACAAAAGAGGGATATCCATCTAAGGTAATAATTATAATTTCAATACAAAAAGAAAAAAAGCTTACAAGTTTGTCATTAATAAGGCATATCCCAAAGGCAGTAATTTATATCATTTATTTTCTCTGTATGGAATTTTTTAGCATGATTAACTTCAAAGATGGCAGAGAAGTCCAAAGATAAAGAACGTATGGATAGAACATAAACACATCTAGGCAAAAACTAGTGCTTCGTTCAAATGCATCAAATTCTTGATGATGAATTACTTAGTGAAAAAATGTCACAAAGCTAAATGAATGCACTGCCCAAGAAAAAAAAAATCAAACAAAGAAAAATCTATTGGAATTATTGTTATTGTTATTGTTATTATTTGGATTTATGTACCGCCCCTCTCCCGAAGGACTCGGGGCGGTGTACAGGGCAATTAAAACACTATATACAACACATAATATACAAAAATTAAAATAAATTAAACCAAGTAGCCCTAAACAATAAAACACATTCTAAAATGTAAAATGTAAAATTTAAAATCTAAAATCCCAGTCCCTCAGTCTAGGCTGGCAAGTTCAAATAGCCAAGTCTTCAGGTCGCGGTGGAAATAGCGAAGGTCGGGAGCCATTCGGAGCTCAACAGCGATCTGATTCCAGAGGGCAGGCGCACCCAGAGAGAATGCTCTCCCCCTGGGGGCCGCCAGTCGACATTCCCTGACCGACGGCACCCTGAGGAGGCCCTCTCTGTGGGAGCGCACAGGACGATGGGAAGTTAATGCCGACAAAAGGTACTCCCGTAAATAATCCAGACCCATGCCATTTAGGGCTTTATAGGTCATCACCTATTAATCAGGTATTGTATATTTTCTGTTATAGGTAGGACCTGCGAAGTGGCTTTTCTCTAAGATTATGGCAAGGTTGTCAGATTCTTGTTATATTAATACAATATAAGCAAAAAAATCATACTGCATTCACTAGATCTGGAAAAGTATGTTTAAAAATAACATCTTGAAGTAAAGATAAGAAATAGTAAACCTTTTTAAAAAGTATTTTTAACAAGATAATATTAAGTTGCATTTATTACATTATGTTATATCACAGTGCATCTGTTGTTGTTTTTCAAGAAACATTGGCTACTTTAAATCTTAGTTTCCAGACTAGATTTTTCCTTCAGAATTTCTGGGAAAAAAACAATTACTTGTCTATATCAAACCGCTACTACCCTGAATTCTGGATTATTATTTAATGAAGAAGCAATAATAATAAAATAACTTCAATTTGGGCCATCATATAGCTTCAATGTGGATCATCACAGCCATTAAGGACAGTTCACTTTTAAATTTACCAGTTTGTAAAAAGGAAAAAAAAAATCATCAGATTCATGCAACATAGTGTGAGATATGGAAGTGTAATATAAAATTCTACTTATCAGAAATGCAAGGCAAGAAATAGTTTTTTAAAAAAAATATGTTAAGAAAATATTCATGAATATTCTTGAATATCTAACCAGTACAACTTAGCTGAATCATCAGTGCTAAGACAAATAAAGCATTTGATATGGTAAAAATTCTGAATTGAGTAGTTCTACCTCAGTTATAGGATATTTGTAAATAAGAGTATAACTTCATTTGATTTAATTTGCAAAAATGACAAATTTATACATGTAAATATTTTTAAAAATCATATATGGATAAAAGATAAATTTACTGATTTACCCAGATTATAGAATGCTTAGTTGTTCAAATGTTTAATAACAACAACAACAACTTTATTGTCACTTTGAATGTACACTAATCGGCATACTTCAAAATGAAATTTCCTTGCATACAGCTCTCAAAGGGTCACCACCTCCGATATACACTCCTTGTTTGTGGCCAGCTCAAGTTTCAAAACATCCATTTTAGTCTCTAGGGAGAGAACGATGGCAAACAGGACAGATGGAAATGGAACTCCATGTGGATTAGCCCTCAAATTAGTTTATATTCCTGTACGACAACTTTGCCTCCTTTTCTTTTTCTGATCCTGTCTCTTCTACCTTTTCCTTAAAGGGGCCTCACTGCTTTTCACCCCTGGAGCATGCTGCCTCACCTCCAACTCCTCCAAAAGCCTCTCTCTCTTCCTCTGGAGCTGCTGATAGCCTCATCCAGTTCCTTTGCACCATAAGCCCCTCTCCTCCTCTGCCTCCATTGGAAACAGCCCTGATATTCAGTAGAATCCATCGCTTTGCCAGGAGTCAGATCTTGCTGCCGACAGAACAATTTCAAACAGTGCAAATGACTTTTAACAGTCTCACCAACAGTTCTGAAAGAGCTAAAACCTTGCCATACCAGAAAAGATTGTCAGTCGTATGTTAGCTTAGTCCCACCACGTTGCTCAAACACATTTAAACCTTCCTGATCATGTGGCCTATATCCCTTATACTCCTCCAAAAACTTTTCACCTTTGAGAGCCAATGCAACTACAGCTGATCCAGGTGCTACTTCTTAAATTTTGTGTTTAATAGATGAGTATCTACATATCTTTTCCTGAAGGAACCTTTAACTCAGTGCTTCCCAAACTTTTCTATACCCTGCACCCCTAGAACACTTCTGATATATTCTCTCACCCCTTACAAAAGTTCAAAATAATGGCAACAAATTATGAATATACACTGTAATTTTGAAAAATCCAAGTTTTTGCACACCCTAGAATATCATCTTGCACCCCCAGGGAGTGCAAGATGATTGGGAACCCCTGCTTTAACTGATAGTTGGCAATGATGTGTGACATTCATATTATGTATCTTAAAATGAAACAAAAGTCACAAATTATTTCATAAGCAGAATGACAGTAACATAATTTTCATCATTCAAAATAATTTATTATTTTTTAAAAAATCAATTTTAAGGAATAAGACTATATTAATAATTTGACACTATGTTAGCTCATTTGGGAGAAAATTACATGTAATATAACATTTTCTGATTAAATTTGGGAAAATAATTTACATCCCAAATCACAACATAAAACTGTACAAATGTACACTATCAAAATTTTTAATGTGCTAATTTCTCAGGAATGTATTCATAAGTGGTCAAGTTAAAACAGACTTATAATTTATCCACAGTTCAAAGCAATATCTTTGCTTTGATGGTGCAGTGGTTAGAATGCAGTATTGCATGCTAATTATGCTGATTGCCAGCAATTTGAATCTCACTGGCTGAAGGTTGACTTATCCTTCTATCCTTCCAAGGTCAGTAAAATGAGGACCCAGATTGTTTACTCTGTAAACCACTTAGAGAAGGCTGTGAAGCAGCCAACATGGAGTAATGTATTTTGTGTAGACAAACTAATGAACCTAAAATTACTTTTCAGACAGCTTTCATAGGTACAGTACATACTCTTAAAATTAATGAATCACTATTATGAAACTTAGTTTTCAGATGATACAAATGAATTAAACTATTAAAATATACTTCTATGTATATTTTATGTACCGATTTAAGAACTATTCTTAAACTATGAATTTTGGGATTTTATTTGTTTAGAAGAAACAAAAAATAAACAATAGTTGTAGCACTGGTCAGATATTCAATTGATGCATAAAAGGTTCCAACTGGATAAATAACAGCATATACAGAATGTGTGTGTGTGCCTACGGTAAGTACGCATGCGTGCACAAACACACAAACAAGACTTCCTTTTTCTGATTTACATATAAACTAGAGAAGAATTATACTAAGATATGGTTGAATGTTATAATTTCATTCTGTATGAATATGGAAATAGCTATATAGGAGAAATTATTCAGAAAATGCAAGACGCTTTCCTCTTCAGAAGGATGGGAAATTAGTGACAACAGGAATAAGCTTTTGTGAGCCACACCAATTTTTAACCTAATAAAATTTCAGACATTCATCTGAATGCCTGAAAAGGACAAGATGGTTTCCTGATTTTATGGGATTCTATATATAAAATTCAAATTGTGTGGGAGTCAAAATAGAAAGAAAAGGCTTACTGATGCAAATATAACTCCTTAACATATTGAGGGGCCTAGAAACAGTAATAGAGGGGATGGTTCAGAGCTGACTTTATATTCATTCTTATTTGTATATTCATTGTAGCTACAACTAGAATGTCAGAAAACAGTAAATAATTCATAACGGTAATTCATATGTTTCCATGGGAATAATACAAACTTCCTAAGATTTGATTTTGAATATATTTGAAATATCTATCTTTCCATTACTTTTTCTACACTTATTGTTATGTGGAATGATGTATAAATTGACACTTTCCACTTTTCTTATCAATATTATCTGAACAATATCTTGAAAATTAAGAGATAGATAATTCTCAGTTTTAAAAAATGCACATTTGTTACTTTTTAAGATGTGAAATAAATACTTTGAAGCTTATGCATTTTGAGAAGAAAACAGATAAATATGTTTATACTCATAATTAGGAGAAATATTTTTAAAAAACAATTACAAGAAGGGCATGTGAGACTGGCTAAGCTGAAACAATTCATTCATGTCTATAGAAATAGTGAGCTGTGCACATGTACATTAGCATATATAAGCATTAAATAAGCTTGTTTAAGACCGTAGCTCTTTATGAGACTCCATTCTATAGATCATGATAAACATGCTGTGATAAAACTAGTGAATACGGTTTAAGAGCAGATCTGTTATGTCACTATAGTAATAAATGGAAAATACTTCAGTAATTTTAAATAATAGAACAGAATAGAATAGGATTTACCATTACAATTAGGTTTTTATAGTCTCTTCAATTAAGTCAAGTAGAAGAGCTGAACAATTTATTCACGTTGATAGTATGAACCTAATTTTTAAAGTACTGTATAGTTTTTTTAAAACAAACAAACAAACAATGCTTTGTATTTAAACTAAGGATACAAAATGAAAATAGTAAAAGTTCCAATGGTAGCTGCTGGAAATGTCATAATTTTTTGAAAATTCTCTGAGCAGGAGAACATTGTTTATGATAGTGGATGAGTGGATGTATGCTTGGGTCCAGTAATGAAATCAATCAAAATTCTCTTCAAAATTTCCACCAATATTTTATATAACGTGTTCAAATTATTGTGGACATACTGGATTATATATATTTTTCCCTATTTTTTCTGATAATTGCACCTTTTTCTGAAATAAGAAAATATCTTTGTTCTTTTTTTGTAATAATTGTGCCAAATAGGAATAATGAAGGATTCTGAGAGGAATGTATCATAGCAGAACTTTATCAGCTACTGGGGAAAAAAAGTTGATGATGTACTTCTTGGGAAAGTGATAGAAGTAAAGATAAATGCTTCCCCTGTCCAGTCATGTCTGACTCTAGGGGACAGTGCAGATCTCTGTTTCTTAGCCTGAGGAGCCACTGTTATCCAAGGACACTTCCATGGTCATGTGGCCAGTATGACTATACACCAAGGTGCTTCTGTTACCTTCCCACACCTTCCCATTGTAGGAATTACAGTAGGAATATAAGAAGATATAATTGAATCTCTAATCCTGTTAACATAAATGACCCAGAGATTCTTTATTGCGGTCCATCTAGTCATGTTTACCTGACAACACATAATCTCATATAAGCAGTCGACCAAGTAATTCCAAGTATTACAAAACAAGTAAGCGACCATTACTTCCATCTCTACTTTGTGCCATTTCTTCCTTCTTTCTGAATTGGTCAAACAAAATATTCACATGTGATATCTCATGTGTGAGTTAATTGTGGTTATGCAAATGAACAGGAGAAAAGGAACGGGAAGCATGCCAGTCTTCAGAGACAAATATCAAGGCAGTAATCCTATTTTTATAGACTTCTCTGAGAACTTCATTGCGATTATGATTATCAGTAGAAATAGTTCAACCTCCATTAAGAGCATTCATAACACAATGAGATTCACATTAACCTGAAGACAGCCAAGACCATTGGGGGTTATATAAAAATGTTTCAGCACTAATTAGCTACAGAATATTAATTATATTTGAAGTTTTCATGACACTTTTTTCATATTCATGTAAAATTCATCATGCAAATGGAGTTCCTCTATATTTCTTCAACTATATCTATGGTGCAGAAATAAACATAGCCTGTATGTATATATATGTATTTGGCATCATAAAGCTGGTTAGGGTGGCATATATCTCTTTTCCCATTTTTTTTATCCACAAAAACCACCCAGTGATGTACATTGACCTGCCAGATAGTGGCTAACCCAAACTCTCTTCATGAACTTTCATGGGAAAGACAGTCTTGATCCTAATTCTTTGCATCTTCCTGCTCCCAAGAAACTTAATGATTTGCTAATCTTTAGAAGAGACTTTATATAGCAATAGCATTTAGACTTATATACCACTTCACAATGCTTTACAGCCTTCTCTAAGCTGTTTACAGAATCAGCATTTTGTCCCCAACAATCTGGGTCCTCATTTTACTGACCTCAGAAGGATGGAAGCCTGACTCAACCTTGAGCCAGTGACACTTAAACTGCCAAACTGCTGGCAGCCAAGGGTCAGCAGAAATAGCCTGCAGTACTACATTCTAACCATTGCACCACCAGGGTGATAAGGTTCCAACCAATGATCCCAACGAAGTAATTACAAGCAAGACATTCCAATCTCTAATGCAAAATTTTATGGAGTACCGCATATCAGCAATCATAATCAGAATAGAGCTGGAGGGGACCTTGCTGAAGTCTAAATATACTATGTCCACAGCATTTTACCGGTCTACTACTTTAGTCACTTTGTCAAATAATGATCTGTTTTTAATAAACCCGTGCTGACCACCAGTTTTAACTTTGTTTCTAAGACATTCAGAGATCTGTGTTTTTGATTATTTTTTCCAGTATCTTCCCAGATATTGATATCAGGCTGATATGTCTGTAGTTTCCTGGTTCTTTCCCTCCCCCTCTTTTTTTTTTTTTTTTTTTTTTTGAAGATGGGAACCACATTAGCTGATGAATGGAAAATCAGCTCTGGCAAAAATGGCACTAGAATAGTAAATTTAAAATGTAGAACCTCCCTTCCCCTCTGATAGTGCAGGTCACATTCCCCAATTAAGTGTCAGAAATTTGATTTGAGAAAATTCTTCAGTTTCTAGCCAAACAATTCTTCAATGACTTTGGTTCCCAGGCTGGACTATTTACAAATGCACTGAGCACTCCAAACATCCCCCTTCACCCCTGTGTCTGTTGGCAAGCTAAAAAACAAAAATGGCTGAAACAAAATAATGTTTCTTTGATGCTTGACACAGGGTTCTTATGGTAACAATTCATCCTTTGGAAGATGATATATTCAAGCTTTAGGTAGAAAACACAAAAACACATATGCACATTATCTAGCATGAAAGTAGGGATAGGTTACAGTAGAGAATGGATAATTCCTAAAGAATTAACATATCATTATACAGAGTTAGAAAGACTTTTGATAGAAGTGTAGATTTTATTGTATTTCAGAACTGATTTCATAAACAGTTGACTTTCATAATAACTGATTTCTCAGCAAGATACTAGTCAAAAGAATAATCATAATTCTAATTCATCATGTTATTATATTGTAGATAAACTGAAAATGCCTCATTTCTCTACTCATAATTGGCCAAATCTGAGAATGGAGAATCTCAGATATCATGTGGATCTGTATCATAAACAGGCAATATGAACATCATTTCAGCTTGAGTAGCTTTTCAAAGCTTTCTGGCATTTCAAAGGTCTCTTGCTAACAAAATAACCTTTAGTTAACAAATAACCTTTAAACACTAAGATGATCTGAACTGCAACCAACTTCAAGATTATCAGATATTTTTTGTTCATTGTGCTCTTAACAACTCTGAAGCTTCTACATGTGTAGATACAGAAGGACAAATATCTGAAGTAGTAGTAAGAGGGAACACTACCATGTAGAAGTTGGCTCAAGAATAGACTTAGATTTCAAGACACCTAAGTCTGACAAGAAGAATTTCTGATTCTACCTCACACCAAAAGATGAAATGGACATCCCAGCCTCAGCAAACAGGCAACCCCTACTTGTGAAGACTCCGGCCCCTTCTTTTCCTTATATAAGCAATTCCAACAGCTCTATTCAGTGCCTGACAAATAACCTAGATTCCAACCAGGCAGGAAGAGTCTGGGACAATAAGTTTATACAAGCCTTGATAAGGGAATTTCAAGCACTTGTCACAGGCTTCTCTTTGTCATCATTGTATACTCTCTGTTATATTCCTTCACCTACTTCTCCAATCTCCATACCTGCCTTTAAACTTAGTTAGTCCTTACCCTGCAGGCACTTACAATCAGGATCAATGACTTAGAAAAAGTTGGTGTTTTCTTTATGGGGAAAAAAATGTAAAGTCATTCCCTCAATCTTTAAAAACTGAGATGAAATTGTTATCAGTATGGATGCCTTTGTTCATCACCAGGGTTCAGGTACAAGTTTTAAAAGATTTCATGATTATTATTTTGTTCTGTTTCTTTTGATTGCATTTAAAAATATTTGTATTTATGTGGTTTGAGATTCTGAAAATGTATTCTTTATTTGCTCATTTATTTTATAGATGATGAAGAGTTTACTCTGTCAAGCTATCATCAATTATGTAAATAGTATAATACCTCTATTTTTCCCTAATACTGAGACAGTGTTTGAACAAATTGTATTTGCTGATAATTAAATGAACCCTTTCTGGCCATGGTAACAATAGAAGTGATGCATAAAAGCTTCTATTGCCTATGGGAACATTTCAAAGCAATATAAAGTGCCTTACTGCTTTTTGCTTCAACTAAGAGTATCAAATTGGCTCTGTGGTGTGCTGGGCCACAAGATAAATACAAACCTAAACCATCTTGTATGGGCCAAATGAATTAAATCTTACTGAAATGTTGCGACTGTTTTTATTAATGCAGTTACTTTTACATTTTAATCAGAAATGTTGAAAAAAAACTTGCTAGTATTCTGAACCTGAGTTTTAAAATATACTAGAAAACCCATACCCCATTGGGCCATCACTTCAAAAATATTTCCTTACTTAAACAGAGAAATAGAAACCAAGGATGGGCATAAAAGCAGTGGGAGCAGGAACAATTTTCGACTTCCTTCCAGCTTCCCCACTGAGTTTCCTTGTGGAAATCTGGCAGAGAGCATCAGAAATTTCCCTTCCTTTCTCTTCCCAGCAGGCAGATAAGTGGCTGCTGCTGTGTGAGAGGGACTGAAGGATTGTGAGACTAGCTGGGAAACTGTCACAGAACACTGAAAATGAAGATCATGTGGATGCAGCAGCAGCCCAGCAATGTATTTGTATTGTTTAATCCATTGCATACTTATACATGTTAAAACTACTGGATTTACTACAGTTTATAAAAAACAAAGAACAGGGATGCCTCTCAGTTTTGTTAATATAACTCCCTTGCATATTTTTGCATTCTCTATAAAGTGCCTTTACAATATTAGTACAAAACAATCTGATCAGTTTTCATAATGGCTTGTGGGAATGAGCAGTAAGTAAGCCCTTTATACACTATTCTTTTTATTTGTTTCCTTCCTATTATGTTTTTCATTTAGATTTTTATTTCAGGCAAATATTCCTAGGCTTAATATTTGTAGAATATATGTGTTTGTGTGTGCATGTATATCCTGCATAGCTCAAACTTTGCATATACAAACTCAAAATATTTTTTTTTTCCTTAAGAAAACCTAAACTGTGTGACCTGAAATTTGTAGGACATATGAACACCTCAACGCCCATTTTTCTGGCTTTTAGAGTTCCTAAGGAATACTTTACTGTCCTCCCTTTCCTATCTTATGTATTATCTCCAAATCTAATTCTTTCAGCTCTTTCAGTTTTTTTTAAAAATAAAACTTTAAAAAAGACAGAAATACTTTTTTAAAAAAACTTTAAAAAGGACAGAGTTTCTAAATATGTCTTTATTTATGAAAATCTATACATAACTGTATAGATATGTACGCTGAACTTGTTGATCAGAACGTCGGCAGTTTGGTGGGTCGAATCCCGAGTGCCCCATAATAGAGTGAGCGCCTGTTACTCTTCCCAGCTTCTGCCAACCTAGCAGTTCGAAAGCACGTAAAATGCAAGTAGAAAAATAGGGACCACTACGGTGGGAAGGTAACGGTGTTCTGTGTGCCTTTGGTGTCCAGTCATGCCGGCCACATGACCACGGAGACGTCCTTGGACAAGAGCTGGCTCTTTGGCTTTGAAACAGAGATGAGAACCGACCCCTAGAGTCGTAAACCACTAGTACGCATTTGCGGGGGAACCTTTACCTTTACCTTTTATACATAACTGTGTATTATATAATTTTATACATAACTGTGTATTATATAATTTCCATAACTAAATGTAATAAAGCTTCATTTTTTATTTCATGAGAAATACATTTTCTCTGTTTTTCTAATGAATAAAATTGATAGGGGAAGTATTACAAAGAAAATCCACAACTGATTTTGTGGTAGTATAAGACCAAGTTATTGTCCCAGAAAAATTCTGGGTTTATCAGCTTTATTCTGTAGAGCAAAAAGGACAATTGGGAAATTGCTTTCCCAAGTAAGTACCCCTCCCTACTCCAAACTGAATTTTTAAACAATTTAAAATCAAGAATTCATGGTAATCAGGAATTCCATCGGTGAGCACAAGTAAACATGTGCCCAAAAGTGGGTCCTGTTGTTGAAATAAGATATAACTTAGTTGTTGTCTATAAACATCTTGTTGGAATTTGTTTGGACATGGAGGCCCAGGGATCAGAGGCAATTAAGGGAGGAAAAAGTTAGACTTGGGGATTTTGGCTCATAATTTTCAGTTCTGGCTATTCATTACTGTAATTCACTTGACTTCTAGTAAACTATACTTTCTCGATAAATGGAGTTAAGGATCATTCTTACTTAGATATTCAAGCTGAGGCAGGTTTGACAAGTATATAATGATTATACCAAATATAGTAATGTAAATTACATTCTTGTAAATTTCAAATTTCTTCAGCCACAGATTTAAATCCAGATTTACATGTATATTTATCTAAATAAATAGGACTTATATTTAGCTGCTTTAAGGCACAGTGGAATCTCAATGTGCTGCTGAGACAGAATTGGGATGAAGCCCAGTTTATGTTGTCAGAAATTGTAAAGTTCTCCTGCTTTCAAAGCATACTAATGTCCAGCTGACATTAGAGATGAAACAGCAGACACATTTGCCAGACCTGTTTTGAAGAGCAGGCAGGATAAGGAAAGAGACAATTTACACCATATTATATCACATCTGATACAGAGTTAGCCCAAAGCAGAGTCCTAAACAATTCTAATACACTGACATCAGCAGGACCTAAAAAAAGAAAAAAAAATAACAACAATTTAAATTAATGGTTAATGTTACTTTCTAAAACAGCTAGTCAGTTTTTGTACTTGTGTTAAGCCCTCAAAAGTATTGCAATATACATTGTTATGCACATTTATTTCATATAGTATTAAATGCATATTCCCACATTCAATGTCTTCTAGCAATTTCATTTTTTCCAAAATGAATTTAAAAAATATTTTTAAAAAATTTCTTAAGGAGAAAGGTACAAAACAGGTTATCTAAAAAACAATCATCAGGCATAATTTGCAACTGTCAATAAAATAAATTGAGTTTTTGAACAGTTTACGAACTGAGGTTTTAAACAGTTTATAATCAGGAATTCATGATACCATTTGTAAATACAATTCCATTGGTGAGTGCAATTCTACATCCTATTCTAGGAGGCAGTTTCTTTTCATACAGTACAACTATGAAAGTATCAAATTTTGAGGTCAGAAAAATGCAGGAAGAGGTTTTAGAGATGATTCATTTATGTATGAAGTATCCTAATTTTCCAAAATCTTGAAACCAGACAGGCTATACCTGGTCCCTGTATACTAGACCTTTTGTGCAATTTGTGATATTTTAAGCTTTTGAAATTGGCAGTGCAGGTTAAAAGCTTACAGAATATATTGGTTGTTTATACCACTTTTTTAACTTACACGTTCTTTTTCAAATCATGGTATTTTGGTGGAATTCTACATAATTTATAAGAAGCAGTCATAATACTATATAAAACAGAATACATATACTATTCATCCAAAATAAAATCTATATAATTAGAAAACTATCCATTGCAGAGCAAGGAGGGCACTAAAACAAGATTAATCATTATATTCCCATAACTAAGACTAAATCAGTCTCAGTCCAAATGTTTCAATTTGACAAGATAGGAAAACTAATAGCAAAAATATTTTTCCCTTTTTCCTGTACTGAAATTAATTGATTTGTTATTTTTATAAATTATTACCTAATCACATTAATTTACTAAACTAGCTTTATGTGCCATAGTATCAGTTCATTAGAGAAAGTTAATTAACATTTTCAAGAGAATATATATTTTATATTAATTTACATTTAAAAACAGAGTAACACCAAAAACTAGATGAAATAGATTTTTACTTCTTAAACGTGTTAAGGATTATCTAATCCATTTTATTAGTCAATTCTGAAAGATATTGAACAGACTTTGTGTCAATCAGGAGTAAAGAATACTTTCACGTGAGAATTTTCCAAAGTATTATTAAAAAAGAAAACATATATAAGTTATACTGGATTTATATATTTGTTTTTCTGATAGAATGGGAAGAATCAATATTTATGTAAGAGCAAAATTTCATAGAAGAGCATGTATTTTAAATCTGTTTTTGTGCCTGTCTAAAACATTTTTCAGCAAATCAAGAAGAAAAGCAATGACAAGCTAGATTGCTCTAAGACATAAAATATGCCAAGTCTGATAAAAATCAGCCTAGCAGTTTTTGAATTAGGTTCCTTTAAATTCCTTTAAACAACCTTACATAATTTTTCTTTTTTGAGTCATGAAATGATGAAATTACAGTGAAGTTTTCATACAATAGAAAATATTGCACTATTTTATTTTTTATCTTTTTTTATTTTGGGAGCAAAATAAAAAAGAAATAATATTTTTTTCTTTTTGCAGGGAAATTTTGTTGATAATTGAGGGTAGGAAGAACTTAATTTAAGCCTACTTGTGTTAAAATAAACTATAGTCTTTTAAACAGCCATATAGATAAGACAAGAAAAAAAAAACAGTAATCATGAAAAGAAATGAAAATCACTGGTCAGAGTTTTTATTTTCACTGAATGAATGTAAATTGTACCTGATTTCATTGACCAGGTTAGGAGTTAAGACTGACATTTATTTGGTGCACACTTCTTCTTTATTTATTGTAACTTAAAGAGACTGTGACTGTAAACTGACACAAGGATCCCTTTTCCTATTTAAGCAATAGGAGAAAATTAAAATTTCACAGTTGTTGTGCTTTTTATCTAGCTAATATTGGTTGCTTCTATGAGATTCTTTTATTGTCATATTCCTTGAATAAACTATTGTTCAAATTCCTACTAGATATTTTTCTATGCTTCTACCCAATTTTCCTCATTTTCCCTGCTCATGTAAAGTAAAATTCCATTATCACTATACTTTTTCCAGAAAGGTCTTGCTGTTAGGATGTCATTTTCTGCAGACCCCTGAATTTCCAAGATTATAATTTATTTAAGTATTTTCTCTCTGTGTATGTATCTCTCTCACAGAAAGAAAAAAACTGTTTTTTAAAGAGTAAATCAAATGGCAAATATAAACTGAAACACAAATTTTCTAAAAAAAAATACAGAGCTCATTTTTTATTATGTTTAAACATTATTCTTTTAATGCATTTTGTAAGATGGATGTAACAAAAGAGTGGCTAATTGTAAACAGGGCAAAAAAGAAAAAGGTCAGTAATAGAAAAATAATATATTTGAAAAGGAAAAATAAAATTTCCAGGTGGAGGTCAGCGAGGGGAATCAAATAAATCCCTCTGATTCATGCAGAGTCATGCAGGAAGCACTTGAAATTTGAACAGAAAAGATCTGAAGACTTTTCCCCTCTTTCCTGTACAGATAATTGCCTTTAATAACTAAGTTGCTATTTTGGCTTCAGAATATCGGCTTTCCAAATTAGTTAAGTTTTGAAGGTCCTCTGGAGCATAAAATCTCTGATTAAACACTTTCTAAAGTTCATTCTATGGGTAAAAGTAAAAAATCCATTATTTTAGAAAGAACAGTCATATCAGATTTATCAAGACAGTAATAGTAGGAGGAAAGTGGAATAAGTTGAGGCAGCTTCCTCTGTAATAAATAGTCATCAAGGAACCCCATTTTTTAAAAAAAAAATGGTTCTAATGCTTCCCAACAATAAAATGAATCCTAACATTATTGTATGCTGTCTTAAATACAAATAATGTTATATTAATTTTAGAGTTACTGGTACTGCAAAAACAGAATTTTAAAGGCTTCCTCCTCCTCCTCTTCCTCCTCCTCCTCTAGTGCCACCTCTACCTCCTCTTTGGATCAACTATTATTACGATAGGTTTCCTCTGATACAGATCCTAGATATTCATGGAATGGGAAATAAACAGTAAATGGGATAGAGAGGCATAACTTGTTCAATGTCCAATCCAATATCTTGGATATTGATCCTCCTGTGTTGTGTAGTTTAAAATCTCAATGGGCTGGAAGAAGCAGGACTACATGAAAAAGATAGGAAATAAGTGCTATGTGTTGCTTAATGCCTTGAGATGGGGAGAGTAGGAGAGAAGGGAAAATTGGATGTAGGGATCAACAGATCGCTGCTCAAATCATACTGATACTAGTTCTTGGACAGCCCAGGCATTAGAAAAAGAGTTGTATATACTTGTTTCCACTGTAACTTTTGTGTATAAATGTGTGGTTCTGGGTAATGAGGTATTCTCATGAATTATCAATATATTTTACTTTATATTCTTTCCTTCATTTTTTTCACAATTATAATTTTTTTTTAGTTGTAAACATTTGCTATTTTTTATGTAGCTACTCTATTATTTTCATCTGTCCACAAATCATTTATTAATTGGCTCCAAGTTTTTAACTTAGAAATTGTAAACAATATATTTGTCATCTTGCTTCCCTTTACCTGACTCTTCAGAATTTCTTCATCTGACCCACTGTGGTTTACTAATGGCTAGAGATGCACACTACACAGTGCCAGTGGAAATATCAAACACTGGCAGAACAAAGCTCTATCAAGGTGTGTTGGATTGTAGTTAGTGGATTCTGAATTAGAAATCATTTTCCAAGATCAAAATATAGAGTAACCTGAAAATGCATTACTTTTCATGACGTTTAGCATGTTTATCACATCATAATGGTGATCTTATGGTGATCTTAATCTTATGGTGAAAACAAAACAAAATATAACAAGCAAACAAAACTCATGTAGACTTTTAATAAATCTGATTTTAAGCAAGTGAAACCAAAATGTTTCTAAAAAAAAAAGTTGGAATCTCACTTTGAAGCAGTTTATTAAAGTTATTTCTTTGGATAGTAAGATGATAGCATATAAATAAATCAACAATGACAGCTGAAGGAGTAACTTTCTGTGATTCTCCCATTCTAAATCCATTGCCACAAATGTGGCCACCTTCACAACAACCACCAGGAATGGGTAGAAAGAGAGTTTTCTCTGCCTTAGCTCAAAGTATGAGTTTCATACTTAAATCTTCTAAAAGAAGATGGTCACAGGTTTGCTGTCATCATTATAATTATGCTCTGGTCCCAGCTGAGATAGAAAAAGCCTATTGGCTTTAGGCTTTCAAGTTGTTGTTTGTTTGTTTGTTGAATGGGGGATTAATTCTGTCAAGATAGGACAAACACTGCCTTTAGAAAAGATGAGACATTTAGTTTAGGCACCAGATTTAGGATAAGAAGATTGAACACCAAGTTGATATTGTGGTTATTACTATTACTATGAGTAGTAATTGTTGTACTAACACAGGGATCTTCAAACTTGGCCATTTTATGACTTGTGGTCTTCAACTCCCAGAATTCCTCAGCCAGTGTGCTCTGGAGAGTTTTCTGAATCAACTGCCAAAATATTTTTGGCAAGCATTGCTATTGAACTTTGATTTGAAATGGAAACAACACTTGTTCTTTTGCTTCAGAAAAACAAAACATGTGCACTGAAGAGCCTCCACCAAGATCATCTAACCACCATCCAGATAAGAAAATCAGGTCAAGGGTGTGGCCTCCCACATGAGTTGGTCCAGAAATTACTTGCATCAGGTCCATGGCCGTCATGGAAGCCATGAACTCCCGAGCTAACTCAGAAGATCCTCCCAGGGATGATAGATTGAAGTCTCCCAAAACCATAAGTTTGGGAAACTCAATCACCAGCCCCGAGAGGATATCGAGAAGCTCAGGCAGGGCTGCTGCTGCGCGACTAGGCAAAAAGTACACCAGCAGCAAGCTCAACTTTGCCCTAGGGCCGCATCTCAGGAAGAGAGACTCACACCCGACTATCTGAAGAATGGTGGCCTCCCACGGACACAAGGTCTCCCTAATAACTACCACCACTCCCCCGCCCCTACCCTGAGCCCGAGGCTGGTGCAGCACCCGGAAACCTGGTGGGCAAAGATCTACCGGGGGATACCACCCTCTGGGCCCAACCAAGTCTCCGTGATGCAAGCCAGGTCCGCGTGCTCCCCCTCAACCAGATCCCGGATGAGAGGAGCCTTATTCACAATGGACCTGGCATTCAAATACACCAGCCGGAGCTCAGGTGGCTGCACATCCCCGCTCCCGGAACCTTGGGTCGAAAACAGAGCGTCAGAGCGCCTCACCGCTTGTAAGTAGCGGAAATTCCCTTCCGGAGGTCGATACAGCCCTCCGTTCTTACACCTGCTGCCATTCCCTACCATTGTGGGAATAGGTAATCCCACGACCCACTCCGGAGCTCCGGAGGCGGCCAACCCTGGCTCCTCCCTTACGCGACCTATCCTGGACCTGGCCTGAACAACAGTTGGTGGATTACCCATTTCCGACCAACCACGACCCTCCCCCCTCCCTAACCCCACAAAAAATTTGGCTAAAAAAGTAACCAGGGGCCTCTTGTTAAATTTATACCTGAGGCCCCTGTTCCTGCCCAGCCATCTCTCAGGGTCCCAAAAATCGGGCCCTTCATCAAGAGGCAGAGTAGTAGATAAGGCAGGTCGCACCTAGGATAAGGGGGCACCCCTGAGGGCGAACAAAGCTGTACTGGGATAACTAAGACACATGATGATAATCAAACAATCCAGCAAAAAAGCAGACCCAGATCAAAATCAGAACGGGAGGATCTTAAATGGAAGGAGAGTATCCAGACTGCAAACCCAGCTCCACTGTCACTAGAGCTGGGTAACCCCCGGAACGATCCCCATCCTCTCACGATGGTTCAAGATCGGGAAGCAGCCTGGGATATACAGCCGGGGAAGGAGATACCGCCTAGAGCGCTCACCTCTAGGACGGTAGCAGGTGGAAATTCTTAACCAATCTCCCACAGTGGTTTTACATCCGGGACCTTCCAAAACCCAGGGGGGAAAGGAAAGGAAAAAGGGGGGGGGGTGATAGAGCAAACAAGTCAGCGAGATAAATTAGGGCTAAGAAACCCATGAAATCACAAAAGTGGTAAGAGAAGCTCTGGATCCAAGTTCCTTTTCGTGCCGTGATCACCATATCAAAATGGCTGCAGCAATCCAACTCCCTCACCGCCAGCCGTCCCAGACGCCAACCAGGACCATCTCCACCACTCCAACGCTGACGTTGCTCCAAGCCGAGATTCATAATGACAATCATAAATCAACTAGCATCCGGCTCCTCAAATAGCTGGAAGGCTATCCCCATAGCAGCAAGCTCCGTCGAGTTGTCCCGGGCTCCACAAGGCTCCACCAGCCCCCGAAACACATGGCAGCAACCACGATCAGCTAGTCGGCGGGGTGCGAGTTTCCCAAGTTCCTCCCGGACCTCCACCAAACTACTCCCGGCTTCGCTAAACTCCTGCGGCACTGACCTGTTTGCTGTTTCAACACTTCGTCTCGCTTAATGCCTAAAGAACCGAAGATATAACAGACATCATCACCACCAGATGGATTCGTAGCTGGCTGACTGGTCATACTCAGCATGTGGTCCTCAATAGAACTGCATCTACATAGAAGGAAGTATGTAGTGGGGTGCCTCAGGTGTCTGTTCTAGGCCCAGTGCTTTTCAACACCATCAATGATTTGGATGAGGGGATAGATGGGAAACTCATCAAATTTGCAGAGGACACCAAGCTGGCAGGAATAGCCAACACTACAGAAGATAAGCTTAAGATACAGGAGGATCTGGACAGACATTATTATTATTATTATTATTATTATTATTATTATTATTATTATTATTATTATTATTATTAGTAGTAGTAGTAGTAGTAGTAGTAGTAGTAGTAGTAGTAGTAGTAGTAATAGTAATAGTAGTAGTATTTCACCATTCCATAGTTTTTAGACTTCAGACGTAATGGGATGTCATCTCATACATAGTAATAATTATTCCAGAGTGGAAAGCTAGCCTAATTGGGCTAATGGTCTGGATTCTTTTCATTCAATTCATTACACTAAATACAGAATAATAAGTTTGTCCAAGCACGTCAGTATTTGGAAGTATGGGGCATAGGCAGAGCTGGTTACACTTGGAAGTGAGGAGTTGTAATACTGTTGTCACGTTCTACCAAGTAAAAGATCATATGAGGAGAACTGTACCCAGAAATAGTTTAGATCTGTCCCTCTGGCTTGTGTCTGTAACTGTTGCAATGTTTGCATAATTCCAAAGTTAACCTTAATTAAGTTCACTATAATTTTCACCTGAGTTCAGGAACTTTAAATATATTTTACATACATCACATAAAAATTATGTACATTTTTCTAAAGTCCAGTCTAATGTTCATTCTGCTAACTAGAATCTGCTTACATGAATATACTTCAGGCTTATTACATAAAAATCATGAATAAAAAGAAAAATTCTGTCATGTTAAATTATTTTTGAATATTTCTGAATTAGAATTATTCAAACTGGTCAACAACCAAAGCATGTGTAAGAGTGTAATAACAATACTTGTATAACTTGTAAAACATTCCTCCAGGAACTTATGTATAGAAGTTTCTTCAGGAAATGTTTAGATATATCGATACTGAATACAAATTGCCTCAAGGAGAGACTTAATCCTAGAGAATTTTTTAAAAAAAATCAGGAAGATTGATCTTCTTGGACAAATATCAAAATATCTATATCAGAATGTTCAAAAGATCACGAAATAGTAAAAAGCCTCTTGAATTCTCCAGAACTGGTCATCAATATGGGTATAAACAAAGTGAGAAAAAAGTTGTATTTTGTCATATATAAAAACTGATTATATCAAACTTTATTTGATTACGTGTTATGTAACTTCCATATTGTACTTATGATTATAAAAAGGGAAAATATAATAGGTGACCCATCCCATATATATTTGATTTATAGTTCTTAGGAGCTCTTGTTTTTTGCTTTGTATTACTTCTTGTTTTTGCAACATTGAATTGTTTAAGTTATGAATCCATATCCTTTCTAGACTTCTTACCTTACCTAAACAAACACACTATACAAAACCTATTCAAATGTATAAAGGTAAAGGTAAAGGTAAAGGTTCCCCCGCACATGCGTGCTAGTTGTTTCTAACTCTAGGGGCCGTGCTCATCTCTGTTTCAAAGCCAAAGAGCCAGTGCTTGTCCAAGGACGTCTCCATGGTCATGTGGCCAGCATGACTAGACACCAAAGGTGCATGGAACGCTGTTACCTTCCCACCGTAGTGGTCCCTATTTTTCTACTTGCATTTTTACGCACTTTCGAACTGCTAGGTTGGCAGAAGCTGGGACGAGTAACAGGCGCTCACTCTGTTACACAGCACTCAGGATTCGACCCACCAAACTGCTGACCTTCTGATTGACAAGCTCAGTGTCCTAGCCAATGAGCCACCGTGTCCCGTTCAAATGTATAATAATCACATATAAGGAAAGATACATTGAGAAGCATCACAGCAATACTATCCTCTCCTAACCTGCATGTGTTAATGATAATATCTGTATCTTGTATATCCAATTTTCTCTATTGGCAGAGGCTGGATTTCAGCTCACTACTGCAATTCTGTAGAGGAATGGGACAACTTTCCATGCCCAACTCACCACAGCCAACCTGCCGTGGGACAATTTGTCCCAGGACAATTCAACAAATACAAAAGTTAAATTAATTTCAATGTAACCATGGCCAATAATAATAAAATAAAGAAAGTCAATCCAGAAATACAAGAATTATAATAATTTTGATGAAAAAATATGGTTACTAATAATAAAAGTAACTGAATGAAATGATTAATGCAGTATTGAATTGTCCTGCAGCAAGTTGTTCAATGGCGAATTGGCTGTGGCAGGTTGTCCCAGACCCTTCTTCAAGATATGTGCCATATATACAACCTGAAAGCCTAAAGAGTATAATTTGCAAGCAGTTAATAAAGGTTACATAGCAATAATACTGATAGATAGTTAGAAACATATAGATACTGTAGATATATAGATATTCAGCCTAACCTTTGTTTCTTTGCGTTAAAATAATATGACCATACCATATTCACAACTTTCTTCTTCAATGCATAATTTTAAAGAGAACCATTAATATATTATTTTGTATCATTCACACTATTCAATTTTACACAGTACTAACCCTGATTATAATCCTGATCAGACTTGCCTTTTCTTTGCACTTCACTTCTAAGCATATTAAGCAGAATGCATGTCCTGTTGATTTCAATATAGTATTCTTTCTTTCTTTCTTTCTTTCTTTCTTTCTTTCTTTCTTTCTTTCTTTCTTTCTTTCTTTCTTTCT
>JAKJMR010000995.1:42568-73174 GCA_024449315.1 Daboia siamensis | reverse complement strand
TAATAAATAATAATAATAATAATAATAATAATAATAATAATAATAATTATTATTATTATTATTATTATTATTATTATTATTATTATTATTATTATTATTATTATTATTATTATTATTATTATTATTATTATTATAAAAACTTTTTGGAAGACCGGCTTTTTAAAATGATGGTGCTAGGACTGAAATGTACTAAACTCCTCACCTTGCTGAAAACAGCAACTTTTAAACAGCATGTTGTGGTCTATACTTAAATGGACAAAGCTACATCCACTTTAGAGGTCATTTCAGGGATTTTAAAGGATGGAATAAATTGCTTAGGGCTCTGCAAGACTTAAAACGTGATTGCATAAATATCAAAGTACAGCTAGTGGGGACCCACAGGTGTAGCAGATCCTAGGATCCTCTTTCCTTGCTCCTCTCTCTATACCTTCAATTTAAAAACAACAACAACAACAACAACTAATAAAAGACTACAGAGACAGAAAAAAGGGAGAGTAGGAGTTGTTGCTACACTCCCCCTTTTCTGTGGTTGCTCCCGAGTTAGCATCACCACAGTAAACAAAAACACAGCATCAGCAGTTCTACCACCTGCTTCTGTACTTTTTGTCAACATTTGAAGAAGGGTGACTGAGATGGTAAGAAGAGAACTGCTTTCCATGTGATTACCTTACAAACTTTATCAGTATAAATTTTTCAGGACAGAAATTCTGGACACAATGTTGTTCATGTCTTGTTATGTTTGTGTATTTATGCAATCACACTAAAGGGCTTTTTTCCCCCTCCTTTATTTTTCTTTGTTCCTTTCTCCATTTCTAATGCTTGTTATTTCAGTCCAAATAAAAATGTCCCTACCTTTTCTAAGATTCTGTTCTTTGGCAAATCTGCTCACATGGAGTGAATTGCAGCAATATAATTTGGATTAAGAGAAACATAATTTGAGTGAAGATAGAAATATGCAATGAGTTTTCCACAGCCTGAAGGTAAAGATGACCTCTTTGTCTGGTTCACTATCTCATCTCTCCATATATTCTTTTGGTAGAATCCTTGAGCATTTTCTTCATCAAATTAAGTCTGGCTCTTCTTTAATGTCTTGACAGATGTTTTTGTTTCTTTTACTTTTCCTGTACAACTCTTAGTGATTAATGTTAATGTTTGAAACAAGAATCCTTTCTTACAAAGAGCATGAGTTGTCTTCATTAACAGCATTGCAAAGACCTATTATCTACTGATAGATGTATAATGATCTATCTCTGACTATATATAATTTATAATGCTTCTCAAAATAAATAAATCTACTTTTACAATGGCTATTCTTCTTATTCATTCTGGATGCTTGTGGCAGTTGAATTGGGCATTTTTAAAATAAACAGGTTTAAACATCTCTAAAGATTAAACATTCAGCTCAGAAAAATCTAGCCACCAGCTCTTCCATTCAGCCTGAGTTCAGGTGCATTGCTTGTAAACTTATAAACTGTTTAAAAGTTATATTCTCTTTAAAGTTTAATTTTATATAAGGACAATGCTATCGGGGTCACATTCACTAAGAAAGCCTCATTCAGGACCAAGCAATCCATGTGGAGTGGTTGGTATAGAGTTCAGCAATTTATTCACTTGATGGCAACCATGGATTTTTCCCAGATTATTTCTGGCCTGTTGCATGAAAGTAGTTATACATTGGAAACAATCTTCATCTCAGAGCAATTAAATGACAAGAATATGGAGAAGGTGACATAATTTGGAGCCATGGTAGTGCAGTGGTTAGAAAGCAGTATTGCAGGCAATCTCACTGCTAGCTGCCAGGAGTTCAGTCCTGATTGGCTCAAGGTTGACTTAGCCTTCCAACCTCCTAAGATTGTTAAAATGAGGACCCAGATTCTTGAGGGCAATATGCTGACTCTGTAAACTGCTTATAGAGGGCTGTAAAGCACTGGAAGTAGTATATGAGTCTAAGTGCTATTGCTATTTAAACATCTAAATAAATTCCAATGGACACTAGAATTCTCCCCTGCAATCCTAGAAGTTAATTCTAAAAATAATAAATAAACAAAATGAGCATTTAAAGTAAGTAGATAATAGACAAGTAAGCAAATAGATAAAACCTAAGAAAGAAAATGAACAATCATTATTTAATCTCATGAAACCACCTTGCACATGCTCCCCGGGATCCACAAAATGCATGACCTTAAGTCTTACCAGATGAAACTTTGGAGTCAGGATCTACAGCCTGGCCGGTCTGACCATGTCATTTGTATTTGTACTTTAAAATGTCATTTCCCTGTCTTATAATCCACATCTTTTAAATTTTACAGTATTTCAACAATTAGTTTATATTTTAATATTTCTGCATTAGGAGAGGATTATTCTGTTCCACATTTGTCATGACTTCTTTAATATCTTTTGGAAGAAAACTATCATAGAAACATAGAGACATTGTAGCTACTATTGTATGATCTTATTCTTCAAAGATGTCCTGAAGTATTTCACATGTCATACTATTTTCTGTCATTTTGTCAAAAGGCAAGGCCTTTTCTCTTTTTCTGTTTTCTTGTTTCCTCGTTCTTTTTATGCCTGGAATCTTTAGTCCCCTCTAGTGTCTAATTTCTGCATTAAAGTTTCAAATTGTGGTTATTACTTAGGAGAACTAAGTATTTCTTACAATTAATTTTAAAATCTTCATTTATACTTTTATACATTTTTAAAAACTTCATGGGAAATATTCTAGCCCCTTAGCTTTCTAAAATCTACATTTGACTGGATTTTTGCTTTGCTTTTTTTCAAAAAGGTAAGTCTCTTCTTTTTAATTCTTAAGTTCACATTGGAGTTTATTTTATCCAGGGTAGAAAGATATTTTCCCCATGACATAATAAAACCTGACCTTTGGAAGTTTCACAATTTAGTAATAAGCTGTTTCCTAAAGTAGTTAAGAGAGGAAGTAGGCAAATCTAGTATCCTTTTGAAAGGCACTGAATCATGAGTTAAGTAAGATTATTATTAGCCCAGCTCCCAAACCTCTTATGTTTTTCTCTGTGGTATCTTTGCAGGAAGATTCTGTGTGGAGCAAACTGATGGGCAATCCTTCTTCTCCTTAATTGAGAAAAGAATTTTGTTGATGCTTATTATTGATTGTTTGCCAGATTTTTTTTTAAAAAATGTCTGGTTTATTTCACTAGCCATAGAGAAATATTATCTAATCTAATATAATGTTTTTGTAATGCTTATCATTTGCATATGTCTGATATTTTTTGCATAGTTTCTCTGTGCTGGCTTTCTCCCTATGAAACATCATTTCCATGGAAATAAGATTGGCTCCCACCTGCTTTGACACTCGCAAGGAACTGAAGATCTGGTTTTCCAATTGGGCCTAAAGACCCCATTGCTAGATAGATTGTTGTTGTTGGAGTGTTGTTGCTTTTTATTGCTTTTTATATAGGGTTTTTAATCTTGTAAACTGCTTGGAATCACTGTGAGTGAGTTTGGAAACCATATAAATTTTCATAAATAAAAAAAATAGTATGCTGAGTTGCAAAGGTCCTTGTAATATTTAGGAAAGTGGATTTCAATATATCATTCTAGTTTCCATACATATTAATGAAGTATGGATTATATTGAATATTTTTTTGTATTTCTCAGTCATATCTATGAAGTATTTCAATAAAACTAGACTGCACCTGAGATATTTGCGACAATGATTCATCATAATGCATTAAGCTTCATTATTAAGTATTCATTAAACATATTTGGCTGAAAGGTTTATTGTTTCTGAAATGAAAGAGCTTGTTTTTTAATAGCATATATTTCAGAATACTGTTTTTTGCTAATAAGGTATTGTGGCATTGTAATTATTATTATTGCAAAATCATGTTCTTTTTATACAAGTTTAAATTAAAGAACACTTTCTGAATCTTACCTCAAGATAAGATTGTGTTAAATTTCAATTCTCTGTTCCAAGTTCTATGTGAATAATTAATATCCACCTTAGAAGCTCTATTTGACTGGAATTAGTATTTTTATATCCTGTTATTGCAGTTTAACTAAACTGTACAATTTAAAGAAGTTTTTGATATTCCACAATTTTGTGCAATCAAAATTCCTCTTGAACTACATTCAAGGGTTTGAAAACTTGATTAGTTAAACCATTATACAGAATATTAATCACTATTAACCTAGGAACTACAGTCTTCTCCAAATAATTTGCCTGTAAATATAAAAATTATAACTTTACAATCAAAACAGTTAAGTAACTCTAAAAGTTCTTTCCACTTAGAATCTTACAAAAGTATTTATGCAGCATTTAGTGTCAGAGAAACAACTGAACATTGACTGAAAAATAAACTAAGCCTTGCCAAGATATTAGAAGTGACAAATAATAGTTTTCTAATATGTTCATTCTGGGTCTCTAGCATGATGTTTTAACCACCAAACTCTCTCTGAAGGCCTATGCTACTCTGTAACACTGCTTATTGCTAGAACTACAAAAAGGCCTCTGTTTGATCCAGTGTAATGTCCTCTATGCAGTTGTATGAGATGAAAGGTATGAGAAATCTTCTCTCCAAAACTTTGACGTCCCTGCATATTTTTAATCTCCCACTCATATTACGGAAGCATCCACAGAAGCCTTATTCTCCCATACTCATTGGGTTGCCATGCCATAGAGGCCAATTATATCTTTTTCTTTTAATTTTGACTCAGTTTTCCTGATACCACATATAGTGTGGCCAACAACATGCAAGTTATTGACTGCCAGCTAGTCTGAACATAGTTCATACCTATTATATTTCTGTTTGAAACCTTCAATTATTTAGTTTACAGTTTTGTTGCAGTTTATTCTTTTAGTTTTTATATTATTATTATTATTATTATTATTATTATCATTATCATTATCATTATCATTATTATTATTATTTTATAACAAATGAAAAAGATTATGCTGTAATTCAGATTTTGGGATCAAGGTTTTATTAAGTAGATATTTCCTTCCTTCCTTCCTTCCTTCCTTCCTTCCTTCCTTCCTTCCTTCCTTCCATAAAAAAATATGTCTGAAAACTGTAAGTACAGGTTGAAAAAGTATATGGTTGATTACTATCAACAATTTAGCTAGCATACAATTACTGAATAAAATAATATATAGTATAGTACTGCAAAACAGCAGAATGGGAAAGAAAGAACTGGAAAAAAATAACACAAAAGGCTGCAAATAGAATGACTATGGCAAAACAAAGCAAAAATAGTACCAATAGTAATAGGTGCCTTAAATGCAATGTAAATAGGTGCAATCTCAAAACATCTGGAGCACCACTTGAACACTATCTACATTGACACAATCAACATCAGTCAATTGCAAAAGGCAGCTTTAACAGAACTGGCTTATATTCTGTAATGATACCTTTAATACCATGAAACAATAACATCTGCCTTTCTCCAGTCCTTGAAAAAGATTTAATAGATGGATAGAAGTGTGGTATCCAGTCTAACTGGCTGACTTTGTAACCAACCAGAATAATAACAATCATTTTGGTAAAAGTATAATAACTGGAAAAGAGCAAAATACATCATCTTGGGAGGAGGAGGAAAAGGAGGAGGAGGAGAAAGAGGAGGAGGAGAAGAAAAATAACAATTCACAAGAATACTTGAACATTGTTGAAGAAATGTTGACAACACAGCATGAGAAAAAAATATATTTCATAAAAACATTAGTTTATTCCTGAAAATTTTTATATATAAATCAACTCTAATATTGAACTTTAGTCGCCATTCTCCTCCTCCTCATCATCATCATATTGTTATTTTTACCATTCTTCTAAGTCATAGTTCTGCAGAACAAAGAATAAAATAAACTGAAATGAGGTTTGTTGAATGTTGCTTAGCTTGTTATATTTGGATTTCAAGTTAGCAATGGTATTTCATTAAAAAGTATTTTAAAAAGCCAAAATGTACTGTGCTCTTTCTCTCATTTCTGTTCAGTCTCCCAGGAATATGTGTAGAATGCATACAGAACATATTTTTCTTCTCCAGTTCAAAAGGTCAAATAAAGGTATGACGTGCTAAAGGTTTTTTTGCACTATTATTATTTTACTGTCTTCAATAATGATAAGAACCATATTTGTGGAAGGTTATTATTATAAGGAATGAAATTCTTTTACTTGCTAGCCATCTGTTACAAATAATCTGGTATGTCAAACTGAAAATTAGCAGATGAAAGGGTTATAACAAGAGGTTAATAAAAACAGACATCTTGCATGTCAGAGCTTACAGGGGCATGTGTATTTGTGTAAACTCAGCACTATGGTTGTGGCCATTATCTTTTGATGTTTTGTCACAATTAAATATATCTTCTACCATAATCCAAAGAAAACAAGATGTATTATGTTTCTATGACCCCCAAATAAATGTTTCTTTCTCCCATTAGCTCTTATCAAAATGTTCCAATTAGGAGAAACATTAAACACTAAATGAAGGATCAAGAAATCAACTATCTATTTCTCTCTCTCTCTCTCTCTCTCTCTCTCTCTCTCTCTCTCTCTCTCTCTCTCTCTCTCTCTCTCTCTATCTATCATCTATCTATCTATCTATCTATCTATCTATCTATCTATCTTTATAGCGGAAACCTATATTTTCCTTTTGATGTCACATCATCTATATAGAAATATGAACAAAACAGTCATACTATCAATCAATTCTAAACTAGACATCTAGTCAAGTGTCACTAAAATAGTCACTTTTGGTTTGACATTAGGCTATGATAAATCAGGATGTCAACATTTCTATTGAGAAAACTATGTTTTAAGTAAAAATTAAATAGTAATCTTCACTTCTATTTTTCTAATATACCAATGATCACTTCTACTGTATAAGTTGACTGATCTAGGAGTGCATCACAGATACCAAGATAGGAAATATTTATTTCAGTTGCATATATTTTCTTTATAGCATTTATACCCTGTCCTTATTTTTATATTTGTTTAACTTCTGTGCTGCTAATTTTTTATAGGCTGTGAACAGTTTACAATACAATACTTCATTCAAAAGAGCTGCTTGAAGAGCTCACAGATCAATAAAAGACTTGACAGTCCTAGCCCACAAGTAAAGAAATTAAGAAATACAAAGGGGAAATGTAGACATCAGTTCTTAACATCACAGAATATCTAGGTTTATGCAGTGCTTCCAAATCAAATGTAAAAAATGCTTTGGAGTTGCCAGAGTCACTCATGTAGCACCGTTCAGCAGCTCCTTGAGCAGTTGTATCTTTTCTTGGGGGTCAAGTTCCTTCCTTCCACAGATTTGAAAATATAGTCCTATTCGTTTGTTTGTTTTTGTTGTGCTACTGTCAAGTCTTGAGCAGCTGAGAAATGCAGGACACAATGGCTACTTGGTTTGGAGGATTTTTTTTTTCTAGCAGGATAAGAAAACCTTGAAAGCCTGTTAAATCAATTCTCCTGCTTAACTTATGTTTGGTGTAATTAAATTAGAGTTGTCCTCAGTAGCCTAGTCATGCTTTCCACCTTCCATGCTGAGGTGTTTGTTTTGTCCTGGTTCCTGCTCAGGTTTCCCAAAGGCTGTTAGATATTCCATCACGGTGATAGCCTGGGATAATAGCCAAATTGTACATAAGAGATGTGTCTCTAGAAGCTTTGAGTGCTCTAATGAGAAGAAATGAATACATTGCTGGTAACCATCTGAATGATTACAGTCCAGTCCTGATCTGTGCTACTCAATTTTAGATTTCAGATAATTGAAATCTTTAAAAGATGCATAACTATATGTTGTTCCTCTCAGATTTTATTTGTTTTATTTTTATTTATCATTTTTATCTAGTTGATTCATCTGATCATGTTCATTTGATGTCATTTGATGTCATTTTATCAATAAAACATTTCTCCAGTTACTGGAAACAATCTTTATGTATAGTAGCTAATTAAGATAAAGTCAACCTGAAATGATAAAAGCAAGAAATCAGCAACCTGATTATTTATTTATTTATCAAAATCACCTAGCTGCTCATCTATCGAAAAAACTCTTTGTGGCCAAAGAGTTCTGAAAATTACATTAAAACAATAAATGGACAAGCCTGTGTAAATAAAAATACAAAGCTTGAAAATTACAAAAATTACAAAAAATACAAAAATTACAAAAATACAATACTTGAAAATTGTCAGTTCAGCTAGGCATTTTCTATTTCAGTGGTACTATCTGTAGAATTTTATTTTTTAAAAAACTGTGGTAGGTTCCTTGTTCTGATTGTGTGGATCAGAACAAACTGTGGCAAGTTCTTAAAGAGATGGGTGTACCAGACCATCTTATTTGTCTCTTGAGAAACCTATATGCGGGTCAAGAAGCATCAGTGAGAACTGGACATAAAACCACTGATTGGTTCAAAATTGGGAAAGGAGACCGGCAAGGCTGTATACTCTCACCCTGCCTATTTAACTTATATGCAGAGCACATCATGAGAAAGGCTGGGCTAGATGAATCAAAATTTGGAATTAAGATTGCCGGAAGAAATATCAACAACCTAAGATACACAGATGATACCACTCTAATGGCAGAAAGTGAAGAAGAACTAAAGAGCCTCTTGTTGCGGGTGAAGAAGGAGAGTGCAAAACCTGGGTTGAAACTTAACATTAAGAAAACCAAGATCATGGCATCTGGCCCTCTCAATTCCTGGCAAATAGATGGGGAAGAAATGGAGGTAGTAACAGATTTTATTTTCCTGGGCTCCAAGATCACTGCAGATAGGGACTGTAGCCAAGAAATTAAAAGACGCTTGCCCCTGGGGAGGAAAGCCATTGCAAATCTAGACAGCACGCTAAAGAGCAGAGACATCACCCTGTCAACAAAAGTACGTATAGTCAAGGCTAGGGTCTTCCCAGTTGCAATGTATGGCAGTCAAAGTTGGACCATAAGAAAGGCTGAGCACCAAAAAATTGAGGCCTTTGAACTATGGTGCTGGAGAAGACTCCTGCGAGTCCCTTGGACTGCAAGGTGACCAAACCGGTCAGTCCTAGAGGAGATCAATCCTGACTGCTCTTTAGAAGGCCAGATCCTGAAGCTAAAACTCAAATACTTTGGCCACCTAATGAGAAGGAAGGACTCACTGGAGAAGAGCCTAATGCTGGGAAAGATTGAGGGCAATAGAAGAAGGGGACGACAGAGAATGAGGTGGCTGGATGGAGTCACTGAAGCAGTAGGCGTGAGCTTAAAATGGACTCCAGAAGATGGTAGAGGACAGGAAGGCCTGGAGGAATGTTGTCCATAGGTTCGCGATGGGTCGGACATGACTTCGCAGCTAACAACAACAACAAGCAATTATGCCCCTTATAACAATTATACTATGGATGAAATCCACACTCTAGTGAGTATGTTGGTCCTTTCAAAGTGTTCATGTTTTCAAAAAACTAACATACATATCAAATAGAATTTCAGTTGCATGTTTGACTCTTTTGGAAGGTCTTAACAGAATAACAAAATATTATATTTCTTTCAATTCAATTCAATTTATTTGTTTGCGGTCACAGACCAAAGTACAAATACAACAAAAGAAAAACAGAAAAAGTAAAATCATAGACAATTGGACACTAGAAGTCTTGGCTGAGGGGAATTACAACATTCTCCTCTAATAGTTACAGCTCTTAGAAAAAATTTAGAGACCTGAGAAGTAATATATGAGGAGCCATCCCCTAAACAGTATAAGACCAAATTACTAGCATTGGGACCAGAAGGGTCTATTTTAAGGAGAGACAGTAATTTAGTTCTGCCTGCGTTTTACATAGGGCAGTATAAAAAGACATGCTCCACAGTTTCAACCTCAGCCCTATCACAGGGGCGTAATCACTTGCTAATCGGGAGCCTCTTAAATCGCCCATAAAGTAGTGCTGAGGGCAAGACATTGAAACAGGCTAGAGAGAAGACTCTCCTATACTTGGGGATAGTTAGAGTGTAGAAGTATGAAGCCATCCTCAGTCCATAATTATTAGATTGGCTGAAGATCAGAGGGGAACAGGTTTTGTTAGCTCTGGCTCTTAAATATTGCAAATCTATGTCTACAAGCCGCTGGACTACCCTAGGTTGGGCATCTTCAAGGCCATAATCTATATTATATTACTAATTTTACTTCTTTTGATATTAATTTGAATAGTGCTAGATCTAATGTCCCATACCTGAAATAATAGAATTTATTTTTTTTTATTTGTTCTGTTATATATTAATTTATATTTCTGTAATTCTAGGCATTTTTAGAAGAACCTTAGACTTCTAGAAATTAAACCTTTTCTGTAAATCAAGCAATTACACACACATGTAAAATAAAATAGGTGTGCTTTAAAAAAAAAGCTTGACTTTCGACTTCTATAAATTTAGAAGCCTACCAATCACTCCATTTGTATTGGATTCCATGGGATCTTTGGCTGCTTAACTGATATGTTTGTCATAGAAAATAGTCATGGAAGAATTTTAACCAGTAGGTAATGAAAATTAAAACTTACAGTATCAGGATCTGGGGTGCAAGGATCTGGGTATAGTCCAGAGACATTAACTAGTGAAAACTAGTTGCTGGTATTTAACTTGTGGCTAGTATTTAAATTTAGTCCCTTTTTTTTGTTAAGATTTCATTATTATAGGACGATATTGCCTGAATCATAAAATTATGAATCTTCAGTTGTGCTGTAGTTGCATCAGATGAGTTTTATGTATTTATTTAAAATATTTGTATGACTGTCCATGTTAAAACAGAACTCTGGGCAGTTCACAAGTAAGAAAATTGAAAACCATAAATCATAGAAACAAAACTAAAACCAAGAACTGAAAAACCTGGCTCTTAGTAATCTCCTAGGATGTGCCAACAGCTTTCCATACTCTCTAATCACTCTATCCCAGTGTTTGGACAACCAGCCAGGTCTTGATGGCCTTCCAAAAAGCTACAAGACTGGGGCCTTCTGGATTGCAATGAAAGGTATAGTAACATTTCAGGGAAATGACCTGGAGTGTGCCTACCTATACAATCTGATGGAATGAACAGATAGACTCAAATTAACAGTACTAATAATCTTGATCTCATTTCTTCTTGTTTTTATACACTGGCAAATTCAAATCACTTGTGCAATGTTTAAATTACTCTTACATAGAATCTAATTCATGTTTTATTCAAATAAAGTTGATTTTATTTTATACATTTTATTCCAGCAAACTTGAACATCTTTACAATGCTCATAATCAATTTTTAGTTCCATTGCTGAAAAGGTCTATGGCTAAGGAGATATGTCCTGGAGGTCTGAATTATGCATTTATTTTTGAAGTCATTTTTTTCATCAAATTCCACTTATACAAGAGGAAAGCCTTTAATTACAACATCCTTAATTTAACCATGAAACCTCATAATGAAAATGATTAATTACTTTCAGCAGTCATTACACATCATCATGTCTATTTCTTTAAACAGGGAAGCAAAAAGTGTCTTATGAATATTAAATGCACAAAATAATGTCACTTTTTAAAATTTGAGTAATATGTATTTAAAATATTGTAGAACTAATAATTATACAAATATTATATAATCTCTCAGCATGCTTATTGAAAACCTTGGTTTCAGATGGAAGTATCTAAAATTCTACTTATTGGAGAAATGTTTGTATAAAAAGGTTTTAGATAAGAGGTTTTTCTTTCTGAGAAAAAAAATAACCTGTTGTTTGTGGATTATTTAGAAGAATATGTGAGTCTTCCTAAATTTTCCAGTATATCCCCATCAGTCCTGCAATTCTGGCTACCTTCCAGCACAAGATCAAAACAATACATATATGGCCTAGAGTAGTTTCACAATCTAGTGTGTCTCCCGTGCATGTTCTGGATCATGTAACTCAAACTGCATAGTTAATCATTTATTCAAGAACATCTATGTTACACTTGGTAATTGCTTTATTAATATTCTTTATCTATAGATAATTCATATCCGCTACTAAATCATAATATAGACTATGTTTATTTAATAGGCTTTTTTCCAGATGATATCCATATATTTGATGAGGTAGTCAGAGATCTACAAAACCTCATGAAATTAAGTGAATTTAATGTACCACAAAAACATTGTCATTATAGCATGAGTAGATATGCAACGGATCTATTTATTCAGATTTTTTGACCTTCTTTCACAAGAAAAAGTAATTAAAATGCTTCATACTTTTAAATAAGAAGCATTATTTAGAAATAGTATCTTATTGATTAATTTTTTGTATAGGACAATTTGCGAAGGAAAATTGGAATCAAATTTATGTGAACCAAGATTGAAGTAAAGAACAAAAGTTCTTTTGTTTCTGCTAAAGTTACCAAATCCATTTAGAAGGTTGCGTGAAACATGCATACATTTAAAGGGTAGAGATGACATGTTTGTGATTGTGTAAGTAAATCAAGTTCCCTATGTTTCATGATTTTGAATGCTTTACAAATCTTGGCATATTTAGCCAAAAAACATAGGTATTATCATATGAATTTGTGTTGTTTCCTATCTTCGAAGTGGGAGGAAAGATACTCAAAAACACCAAATAAGTCAGGAATCTATTGGTCTCATTTTATAATAAAGCAACTGATTTGCATAACATAAATACATTTCAATAATTGAAATTTTATTGATTTAAAATAGATATGCATTTTACTGATTTAAAATAGATATTGGGTTCAGTGATTAAAATACAAATCTGTACAAATCCATAAACATCAAAACAAATTTATTAAATGTACATTAATATATAAGGTCTCATGCCACAACTTGTATTACGTCAACACATTTTTTTGTTCTGTTGTTGTTAGCTGCGAAGTCATGTCTGACCCATCGCGAACCTATGGACAACCTTCCTCCAGGCCTTCCTGTCCTCTACCATCTTCTGGAGTCCATTTAAGCTCACGCCTACTGCTTCAGTGACTCCATCCAGCCACCTCATTCTCTGTCTTCCACTTCTTCTCTTGCCCTCGATCTTTCCCAGCATTAGGCTCTTCTCCAGTGAGTCCTTCCTTCTCATTAGGTGGCCAAAGTATTTGAGTTTTAGCTTCAGGATCTGACCTTCTAAAGAGCAGTCAGGATTGATCTCCTCTAGGACTGACCGGTTTGATCGCCTTGCAGTCCAAGGGACTTGCAGGAGTCTTCTCCAGCACCATAGTTCAAAGGCCTCAATTCTTTGGCGCTCAGCCTTTCTTATGGTCCAGCTTTCACTGACATATATTGCAACTGGGAAGACCATAGCCTTGACTATGCATACTTTTGTTGACAGGATGATGTCTCTGCTTTTTAGTGTGCTGTCTAGATTTGCCATGGCTTTGCTTCCCAGGAGCAAGCATCTTTTAATTTCTTGGCTGCAGTCCCCGTCTGTGGTGATCTTGGAGCCCAGGAAAATAAAATCTGTCACTATCTCCATTTCTTCCCCATCTATTTGCCAGGAATTGAGAGGGCCGGATGCCATGATCTTGGTTTTCTTAATGTTTAGTTTCAACCCAACTTTTGCACTCTCCTTCTTCACCTGCAACAAGAGGATCTTTAGTTCTTCTTCACTTTCTGCCATTAGAGTGGTATCATCTGCGTATCTTAGGTTGTTAATATTTCTTCCGACAATCTTAATTCCAACTTTTGATTCATCTAACCCTGCCTTTCTCATGATGTGCTCTGCATATAAGTTAAATAGGCAGGGCAAAAGTATAAGCCTTGCCAGACTCCTTTCCAAATTTTGAACCAATCAGTGGTTCTATGTCCAGTTCTCACTGTTGCTTCTTGGACCATATATAGGTTTCTCAAGAGACAAATAAGATAGTCTGGTACACCCATCTCTTTAAGAACTTGACAAAGTTTCTTATGATCCACACAATCAAAGGCTTTAGCATAGTCAATGAAGCAGAAGTAGATGTTTTTCTGGAACTCTCTAGCTTTCTCCATGATCCAGCATATGTTGGCAATTTGATCTCTAGTTCCTCTGTCTCTTTGAAACCCTGCCTGTACTTCTGGTAGTTCTTGATCCACATACTGCTGGAGTCTAGCTTGTAGGATTTTAAGCATACCTTTACTAGCATGAGAAATGAGTGCAATGGTGCAATAGTTTGTGTCGCGGAACAATTAACAGTCCGACCAGAGATGGATGGACCGTGGTTCATTTGCATGGTCAATATCAAAGAAAAGAAATCCAAAACATGTTCTATAGTAAAATTTGTTTAATGAGAAAACAAAAGACCTAGACTGACTACATTCTCTCATCAGTCAGAAGAACAAAGTAAAAGTAACTGTGGGAAACTTTTTCTAGGCCAGCGCACAAAACTGTTTAAAACCAAAACATGGCTGGACATAGCTGGAGTCACTATGGTTACATGATAAGATAATAACACAGGTGCAGAGCAGAAAGAGATGTACACTAGGAATGAGCGAAGCTGGCAAAACTAAAAAAACACGCAGTGACAGTTTGAACATTCTTTGACACTGCCTTTCTTTGGAATTGGAATGTAAACTGATCTTTTCCAATCCTGTGGCCACTGTTGAGTTTTCCAAATTTGCTGGCAAATTGCATTGTCTTTCACTGCATCGTCTTTTATGATTTTGAATAGCTCAGCTGGAATACTGTCACCTCCGCTAGCTTTGTTGTTGCTCAGCTTTTCTAAGGTCCACTTCACTTCACATTCTAGGATGTCTGGCTTGAGGTCAGTGACCACCTCATTGTGATTATCAGGGTCATTAAGCTCATTCTTGTATAGTTCTTCTGTGTAATTTTGCCACCTCTTCTTAATCTCTTCTGCCTCTGTTAGGTCCCTGCCATTTTGGTTCTTTATCATTCCCATTTTTGCATTAAACGTTCCTTTCATCTTTCCATTTTTTTTGAAAAGATCTCTGGTCCTCCCTATTCTATTGTTTTCTTCTATTTCTTTGCACTGTTCACTTAAGAAGGCATTCTTATCTTTTCTAGCTATTCTCTGGAATTATGCATTCAGTTGGATGTATCTTTCTTTTTCTCCCTTGCCTTTCACTTCCCTCCTTTCCTCAGCTATTTGCAAAGCTTCCTCAGACAGCCATTTTGCTTTCTTGCATTTCTTTTTCTTTGGGATGGTTTTGATTGCTACCTGATGTACAATGTTGCGAACCTCTGTCCATAGTTCTTCAGGAATTCTGTCTATCAGATCTAATTCCTTAAATCTATTTGTCACCTCTACTGTATATTCGACAGGGATATGATTTAATTCATACCTGAGTGGCCTAGTGCTTTTCCCTACTTTCTTCAGTTTAAGCCTAAACTTTGCAATGAGAAGCTCAGGGTCTGAACCAAAGTCAGCTCCTGGTCTTCTTTTTACTGACTGCATAGAGCTTCTCCATCTTTGGCTGCAGAGCATATAGTCAATCTGATTTCTGTGTTGACAATCTGGTGATGTCCATGTGTAGAGCCGTCTCTTGGGTTGTTGGATTAGAGTGTTTGCTACAAGCATTGTATACTCTTGACAAAATTCTACCAGCCTGTACCCTGCTTCATTTTGTACTCCAAGGCCAAACTTGCCTGTTATTCCAATTATTTTTTGGCTTCCTACTTTAGCATTCCAATCCCCCATGATGATAAGAACATCATTTTTTGGTGTTAGTTCTATAAGGTGCTGTAGGGCTTCATAGAACCGGTCAATTTCATTCTCTTCAGCACTGTGGTTGGGGCATAGACTTGGACTACTGTGATACTGAATGGTTTGCCTTGGATTTGAACTGAGACCATTCTGTCATTTTGAGGATTATATCCCAGTATTGCTTTTCCTAATCTTTTATTGACTATGAAGGCTACTCCATTTCTTCTGAGGGATTCTTGCCCGCAGTAGTATACCTGATGGTCATCTGAATTAAATTCACCCATTCCTGTCCATTTTAGTTCGCTGATACCTAAGATGTCGATGTTCAGTCTTGTCATCTGTTATTTGACCACATCCAGCTTTCCTTGATTCATGCATCTTACATTACAGACCCCTATGGAGAAAAAAATCTTTACAGCATCAGACTTTCCTTTCACCACCAGACACATCCACAGCTGAGCATCCATTCAGCTTTGGCCCAGTCGCTTCATTCTTTCTGGCGCTACTAGTACTAGCCCTCTGCTCTTCCCCAGTAGCATATTGGATGTCTTCTGACCTGAGGGTCTCATCTTCCAGCGTCATATCATTTTGCCTTTTGGTACTGTCCATAGGGTTTTCATGGCAAAGATACTGGAGTGGGTTGCCATTTCCTTCTCCAGTGGATCATGTTTTGTCAGAACTTTCTGCTATGACCTTTCTGTCTTGGGTGGCCCTGCATGGCATAGCTCATAGCTTCATTGAATTACACAAGACCTTTGCCACGAGAAGGCAGTAATCCATGAAGGGTTTTTTTATTCTAAACATCTATAATTAATTCATAAGCATAGCTTTAGGGTTCCTTATTCTGTTACGTTTTAGAAACTGTTACCAGGAAATTGCACTGTGTACTTTAAAGTACATCACACAGTTGAATTTACAAGAAAAATAGTCCAAGGAAAGCCTTTGGGGGAATGTAGTAAATTAAAAATGAAAGCGGAATGATTAGAATACAGCATTTATTAGAAGAATAAAACATTGTCATAAACAGGGCTTTTTTTCTCATAGAACGCTCAGAACGGCGTTCCGGCACCATTGTTTTGCAAAAAAAAAAAAAAAAAAAGCTCCCTCTATTGGCTTTCAAAAGCCTGTTGCAAGGGAAGGCAATCTTGGCTCTTTTTTATGACTCGTGGACTTCAACTCCCAGAAATCCTGAGCCATCTACACTGAGGGGAAAGAGAGAGGTTTCAAAGGTTAGCCATGCTAGCTTAGGAATTCTGGGAGTTGAAGTCCTTGAGTCATAGAAGAGCCAAGGTTGCCTACCCTGCACTAGAGGAGGACATTAAAATTATTGACAAGTTTACTTCTTTAGGAACTAAACTTTTAGAATCTAAAACAGCTAATTCAAAAAAGCCAACAGGAAAGAACCTCACATTTCCCATCTGCTTCTGTCTTTTGGAAGGTAAAATTATTAAAATAATCTATTTACTATGTTGACGTCTCTGCAATGAAATCAATAAAGGTAAGAGGAAAGAAATGAGAAACACTTTTCTCAATGTAATATGTCTAATTTAGCTGATGCTAGAAAAAAAATAGTATCTTTTGTATACTCTTGAAAACTATTTTGAAGCTATAACCATCTATTGCAACTAAACCACTTTAAATTAAACAATTTTTTAAGAATGAAATATTCTTAATTTGGACTTTACTTTTACTGTTTGGACTGTTGTGTGTTTTGAAAAATAGATTATTTAGAATCTAGTTATGTAGCACTCCAGTCTTTAAATAATTAACCTAGTATATACATAACAATATATGATGTTTTCCATGGTGAGCTTAACATTAATAACAACATTTATTAAAAAGGCTAAAATAATTTCTGGTGGTATTATCTGTACATTAAAATTTTGTTTAGTCACAATCTTTCACTTTTCACATTCTGGACAAGCAGTGGTCATGTATTCTAGCAAAAGATGTTACATATGTGCATAAGGGTAGTCAATAGTATATGCCTTTTTAAAAATATCAAACATGCAAAGAAACAAAAATAAGTCCAAAATATTTGTATTACATCCAGAAATGCCAACTTTGCAACCAATATTTCTCATCCAAAACTATGGCACCCTAAGGATACCTGCATACATGCAAATGCTTCTCTGGGATCAGTAACGCAGCAGGGATTGCTTTTTCCTTCCAGTAACAGATTGCTGGGAAATACCAAACATGGCCTTGAGAATTCCAATGTTTGTTACAAATTTTTCTGGATGTGGTTGGAAAGAGGCCTAGAAATGCCAGCACAAATACATCACACTTGCTGAACGTGCACACACAACTAATTATAATCTTCAATTATATGTGATATATCTAAAATGAGATGGGCTGTCTCAACTGCAACTTGCAAACCGTTCCATTTTGCAGCAAAACAATCCAGGACAAGCTGATCAGCAGAGCTTAGAGAGGACTCATTAACACAATTTTTGGGAAGGAAAGAAAGAGTGCTGGTGCCGGAGGCCATCATCTGTTTGGCGCCGGAGACCACTGTCACGAGAAACATAGCTCTGGGTCAGGGTTCAGAGCAGCTCCGGGTGGGTGGTCAGCATGGGCCGCGGCATTGCAACTGTGGGAAGGGGAATCCCTATGGCTTGTGGCCCTGAGCCGCAGGGATGGGAGTGCAAAGGATGGGCGGTGATGCCGTAGCAAGACACTGGCATCGCTCCCAGTGACAGCATCTCTGAGTTCTGGCACCTTTTCTTTTTTTTAGAAAAAAAGCACTGGTCATAAAGGAGTATGCTTTTCAAGATATATATAAATCAAGCACAAATTCTGTAAATACTTACATGATGAACAAATGGTAATTGAATACAAAGCTAAGACATATTAATGTAAATTGTATGACAGCTTATATATGGAAATTATGGAATAAAGGTGTATTTACAGAAGAAATATATGTACTTCAGCATAGAATTCTTCTGCTCTAGAAAAAAAAAAAGATCTAGCTCTCCAAGCTTTCTTTGGTGTTGATTAGTTGCCTTCACAAGATAATCAGTCAGACTACGTCTAAATCCTATCCATGATGAATAAATGTCATTATGAAGGGAGTTGTAATGAAGCTATTTTCTGAAACAATGTAAGCAGTTGATTATATTTATTGGTAAATTGACTGAGTTATGCTCTCTTTCTCTCTGTCTCTTGAACACAAACAAAAGCTTTATGGAAATATTTCCTAGATGGAATTCATGGTGGTATGGGTGAACATTGGTTGTCATGTAGAGAGAAAAAAATATGTTAGTAGACAAATGAAACATTTGGTTGTGTAGCTTAACATAAATTAAAGAGATATGTGTGTTAGCTGGTATTTGTAAACATATTATTTATCAGCTAGTTTTAAATAATATTAATATTATTTATTATTAATTAATATTAATAATCTGAACTTGGTATATCTGCATGCCACATGAAGCCATCCCATTTTAAATTTATCCAAATAAATTATCTGGATTTTAGGATAAGGAGTAAGCAAGTTGATGCATGGTGATTTACAAGTCATGTTGGGCAGATCAAATATATCCCTTTTGATGTTTTCTGTATTGCTATTCTGCTTTCTTTGTATTTTAATAAATACATTACCTAAAATCATAGAAAAAGAATTAAATTCTCAACAATTGGCCATGGAAAGTAAACATCACACTCCTAAGTCTACACTAAAATTGATCATTAAAAATGTATAAGATAGTAATTGAAAGAATTATAAATTACATATATTACTAGTGTTAGCAAAACCAATTTACACAAATATGAGCTGTCACCAGTGTGACTACTGCCTGTCGATGGCCTTCGGTTAGGCTGAAACAGGAAATAAAGATTTGTCCCATGTTTGGGGCCTAGCAAGGTAATCTAAAAATAAGTTAACAAGCATTTGACATATATATATATATATATTAAAGTACTAGTAGTAGGATTTTAAATTTACTGTAAGTTCTGACCAATCAAAGACCTCTTCCTAGATGGATGAAAAGCTTATTTCAATTAATCCTATATTTTCATGATTTAACAGTCAAGTTCTTCTTATCTTATTTGTGGCTAAAATAAAGAGAGAAAGAGAAACAAAGACATTTTCCCAAGTCTTATAGCAAATTTAATTCATTCATTCCTATAATCATAATATCATTTTATCCTTTTGATAATATTACTTACAAATTATTCTAAAATGAAATGAACATCCTCATTTGTCAGTATGCTTTTATGAACCAAACATATTATTACACGCACATGTATTGATTCATTTATTGAATATTTTTTGTCATACTACTGCTTTGCATGGAAAAAAGTAGACTGCAATCTATCTATCACTGAAAGAGGAAAAATTACAGTCATAGAACTCAAATAGAATCTAATAGTGTTTGTGTGTATGTATATACATAAAAACACATACACAGAGAGACAAAGAGACAGAGACAGAGAGAGACAAAGAGAGAAGTAATAAAAGTAATAGAATCTATTGCACCAATGGATGGATTATGCCAGCAACACAAAGAGAGTCCAATGCTGCTAATACTCCCGGAACACTTTGAAGTATCCTTCTCAACCAGCTATATGGAAAGCTATTTCTATGGCCCATTTCTGCAATGTCTCCAAAGAGCCTTAGGGGAGAAACATGCAAACATCTGTAGGCAGCTGTCAGTAGAGTACTGCTGACAAAAGACAAATATTTTTCCTTCTTTTTTTTGAAAAATAATTAAAGTTGGTTATTTTCAGCTCTGTGGAAGCTCTTTCACAAAACCTTTCATACCACTCTTGATCCAAGACATTTTAAAGATAAGTATAGCAAATCACATTACCACCAGAAATTCAGTGCAGTTGCTCGAAAAACATCAGAAAAACTGAATCTCAATCCCAACAGTTTCTGGCCATGAAAACTTACACCAGTTGTCAAGTGTTGAAATCAGGAGCCAAATGAATATAGGTTTATTAAATACCAGCACTCTTTACAAGAATCCAAATTATTAACAGTCAAAGCAAATTGGCAGTACATAAGAATTAATGGAATTCAAGGAGACTGGACTTATCTTTTGTAAGTGCAAAAGGATTCAAGACTTATGATATATTTAACCCTTCCCTGGGGCTCAACCTTATCATCTCCTACACCAATAAATTTAAGAAACTTGGTATTATATTTCAGGTCCTATAGCTTTAAAAAAAGAAAAAAGAAAAAGAAAAAGCTGCTTTCCTTCTTTGTACATTGTAAATATTGCATGTACAGAATATTGCATGCCCATTCAGCATATGCCAACTATGAATAACTTCTATGAAAAAGCTTTGCCAAAGATAATTATTTTTATGTAATACTTACTTTTATCTTCCTTTTTTGAGGTATAATTTGCAAACAAATTTTTCACAGGAATTAAACATATATTCCATTATAGTCTGAATAATGAAGTGAGAATATACAACAAAAAGGAACACCTACTTCTGCAATATACTATTTTAAGCTATAGGGTTTTTTTTGTTTTTTTTAACCTCCGATAAAGATGGCTGTGGTCCGGGGTTGAGCCTTAGATGCAGGAGGCCTATTTTTGGGCTTTGGACATTGTAGGGCCGTTGGTTGCTGTCCAGCTTTGGTGGGGTGACGGCAGCCCCCGGGGCCGCGGCAAACTTTTTTGAAGCTGCTGGAAGACAGTGACGAGGTGGTGGCGAAGCGTCTGGGGCCTGCAACGCTGAACGCCCAACTAACAGCTGATCCATGAGCTGAATGCCCGACTAACAGCTGATCGACAGGGTGATGGGAGCCCCCAGGGCTGCGGCAACCTTTTGAGGCTGCCGGAGGACAGTGACGAGGTGGTGGTGAGGCGTCTGGGACCTGCAACGCTGAATGCTGCAATGCCAAACACCTGAGTAACAGCTGATCGGACAGCTGAATGCCCAACTAACAGCTGATCGGCGAGCCTTCCCCTCCGATGGAGTTTCCTGGGAGGGTGGTGGCAAGCTGATCGATGGGCCGAGGGTGAGCTTCCCCCTCTGTGGAGGCGCTTTTCGGGCTGTTTGTGGAGAGTGGAGGTGCCCGACAAAGCAGCCGGACGATGGGAGGTGGAGCAAGCCAGGGAGAATCGGGTGCATTATCACTCAAGGCGCCCAGGGCCTAAGGTGATCAAGGCCTATGATACTGTGGTGGCTCCTACGGATTGTGGTACCTGTGACTGCGAAGCCCCCTTGGGACTATATATATTTAAGATCAGAGGTGAGCCTCCTCCATTGTCAGTAATTATTTCTGTGTTCTGTGGCCTCTTACAACCCTTGTGGTCGTGATTTTATCTGTGAGTTGGTGATGGATGACTGGCTCGGACTTTGTAGCTGCTATCTGACATCTTGGAGGCTTGGAGGTGTTGGTGGTGGGGCTTGACGATGCTGGGTTCAGGGGGGCCCAGCTGTTATTGGCCAGGCTGGGAACCTGATGCCCAGGACTAATTTACATCTACTCATCGCCAGAGCTATGGATGCCTTCACCAATATTGACTTACCATCATCCCAGTCATCAGACTTTTCCCTCTCTATGACCAGCCCGGAGCTGGATAGTGGTTCTCCCTGAAATTGGAAGATCATGGTTGCTGTGAGAGGGCGACCACGTTCGGGAGTCACTGTCTAGCTCTGGGGTTTTAATATCTCTTTTCATCTGTCCTGCCAATATGTTCCCTCCTGCTTTTAATCATCTCAATGTTTTACTCCACAGGCGAACTTTTTGCCCTGGGGGAGTCCCCCCTCTCTCAGGTGTATAAACTATGCTGCCGGTTCCTTACTGTCGGGTCTTGGGACCCCGAGAGGTGGCATGGCATGAAAAGGAGGCTTCAGGATTTTCTTTTTAAACTTTTTAATGGGTTAGGGAGGGGAGAGGAATGTAAGGCCCGGCAGAAAGATGGGGGGATTTTGCCAGACCTTCCTCAGTCCAGGTTGGTAGACGGTCATGGCGATGGGGGGGCCGGGATGGGAGGTCTTGGGGCCCGAAGGGATGGGGTGGGGACAGCGATCCCCACGGTGATTGGGAATGGTGGCAGACGGATGAACAGAGAGCCATATTAAAATCTGGGATGGGGCTCCCTCTGTCTTCGAGCGGTGTTGCACTCCGACCCTCTGGTTTCATCCTGCTTTTCTGTGGGTGGGGGAGGACAGGTACCTGAGCTCAGGCTGGTCTATTGAATGCCAAGTCTGTGGTGAATAAAGCTCCCCTCTTCCGGGATCTGATTGAGGAGGAAGGTGCAGACCTGGCATGCATTATGGAAACTTGGTTGGGCCCAGAAGGAGGAGTCCCTTTGATTGAGTTATGTCCACCAGGTTTCTGTGTGCTTCACCAGCCTCGGGCTCAGGGTAGAAGCAGTGGGGTGGCAGTTGTTATTAAGGAGACCCTTTGTCCGCGGGAGGCCACTACCCCTCAGATAGGGGGATGAGAGTCCCTCGTCCTGAGGTGGGGCCCTGGGGATCAGTTGGGCCTGTTGCTTGCATACCTTTCTCCCAGCTGCATGGCAATGGCCCTGCCCGGGCTGCTCGATGCTCACTCGGGGTTGACGATTGAGTTTCCCAAACTTATGGTTCTGGGGGATTTGAACCTGCCCTCCCTGGGGGTGTGTGTCAGGGGTGGCCCGAGAATTCATGGGTTCCATGATGGCCATGGACCTGACCCAGATTATTCAGGGTCTGACTCATGAGGGAGGAAACACTCCCAACCTTATTTTTATCTCTGGGCAGTGGCTTAATGGTCTGGGTGGGGTTTCTCCAATCTCTCAACCCCTTTCATGGACAGACCATTATCTCCTGTGGCTGGGCCTCCGTTATGCCACCTCCCGCTGCTGGGTGGTGGAGCTGACCAGTGGTTCCACCCCAGGTGCCTGAGGGACCAGATATGTTCAAGACAGCACTTGGACTGATTCCTGCCTCCCTTTCCCACAGCCCAGTCAAGACCTTAGTTGATGCCTGGCAACGAGCTGCTTCAGAGGCTCTCGACCGCATTGTGCCTTTGTGGCCTCTGACCCGGCGCAGGTCCTGGTTGGCCCCTTGGTTTTCCATGGACCTGCAGGAGATGAAGTGCTGGAGGAGGGGTCTAGAGAGCATTTGGAGGTCCAGTCAGTCCTAATCTGACCAAACACAGTTAAGATCTTTTACCAGATCTTACCTTGTGGTAATGGAGGCAGCAAAGCATGCTCACTTCGCCACCCCCATTGTCTCCACAGATAACTGCCTGGCCGCCCTCTTTAGGGTGAGCCATTCCCTTTTAAATCAGGGGACGGGGGAGAACCCCTTTGCAGGGACTGGCCGAAGAATTTAGTTTGATCCTGTGACTCCGGATAAAGTGGACAGGATCATGGGGAGATTAAGTGCTGCCACGTGTTTGTTGGACCCGTGTCCCTCCTGGCTGGTTTATGTGGCTCGGGAGGTTACATGAGGCTGGCTCCTGGCAGTTATTACTGCTTCCTTGAGTGACGAGTGCTTCCCTGCCACCTTGAAGGAGGCGGTGGTGAGGCCCCTCCTCAAGAAACCTGCCTTGGATCCAGCTATTTTAAATAGCTATCTTCCTGTCTCCAACCTTCGCTTTCTTGAGAAGGTTGTTGAGAGCATGGTGGCACGTAAACTCCCTTTGGTCCTGGAGGAAACTGAGTATCTGGATCCATACCAATTGGGTTTCAGGCCCGGGTACAGCACAGAGACGGCATTGGTCGCGCTGGTGGATGATCTCTGGCAGGCCCGGGATAGGGGTTATTTCTCTGTCCTGGTCCTATTAGATCTCTCAGTGGCTTTTGATACCATCAACCATGGTATCTTGCTGCAACGTCTTGGGGGGTTGGGAGTGAGGGCACCGTTTTATGGTGGTTCACCTCCTACCTCTCGGGCCATTCACAGATGGTGTTGGCAGGAGGGCAGAGGTCAACCCCGAGACCCCTTAGTTGTGGGGTGCCCCAGAGGTTGGTCCTCTCTCCTCCTGTTCAACATCTATATGAAGCCACTGGGTGAGATCATCCATGGTTTCAGGGTGAGGTATCATCAATATGCTGATGATACCCAGCTTTTCATCTCCACCCAGAACCAACCCAGTGATGCCCTTGACGTGATGTCCCGCTGCCTGGAAGCGGTATGAATCTGGATAGGGAAGAACAGGCTCCAGCTCAACCCGGCCAAGCCTGAGTGGCTCTATGTACCGGCATTTCGTTTAGTCCATAATCTTTGGTTATGGGAGGAGAGGTGTTACCTCCCATTGATAGGGCGTGCAACTTAGGCGTCCTTCTGGATAGATGACTCACTTTTGAAGATCATAAAGCCAGGGGAGCTTTTGCCCAGGTTAGCCTGGTGTGCCAGTTGCTCCCCTATCTGGACCGAGATGCTCTACATATGGTCACTCATGCGCTCGTTACCTCCCATATAGATTACTGCAATGGTCTCTACATGGGGCTGCCCTTGAAGACCACCCGGAGGCTCCAGCTGGTGCAGAATGCAGCCGCGCGGGTTGTGATGGGAGTATCCCGATACTCCCATATTACACCCCTCCTGCGTGAGCTGCATTGGTTACCAGTTGCCCTCTGGGTGAGATTTAAGGTGCTGGTTCTTACCTATAAAGCCCTACATGGCTTCGGCCCGGGATATTTGCAGGACCGTCTGCTGCCAGGAACGACTTCCCATTGCCCGGTGCGCTCACACAGGGAGGGCCTCCTCAGGGTACCGTCAGCTAGACAATGTCAGCTGGCGACCCCCAGGGGGAGAGCCTTCTCTGTGGGAGTACCTGCCCTGTGGAATCAGCTTCCCCTTGAGCTCTGGATGGGCCCGGATCTCTGGTCCTTTTGTCGTGAGCTCAAAACATTTCTTTTCCATCAGGCTGACCTGGACTGACGATAGGGTTTGTTTTTTTGTTTTTGTTTTTAAAATGTTGTTAATATTTTATCAGTGGGGCTTGTTAGTTTAATCTTTTTTTTAACATTTGTATTATTGTGTTTTATTGTTGTTAGCCGCCCTGAGTCCTTCGGGAGATAGGGCAGCATATAAATCCCAATAATAAATAATAAATAATAAATAAATAAATGTGAAAACAGACGAAAATAGTGTTGAATACATCAAACATTCCATAGACTGCCAAACAACATTCCTTGGTTATCTTGAATATTATCATACTGTAAATGTCATATTTATAAATGGAGCTGCAAATAACAAATATAAGAGAAATTGTGGAGTATTTCCTGCTCTTTGAATGGTGCAAGGAGCATGTCAAATAGAATAAAAAAGATAAAGAGGGGCTGATGGCTATACAGTATGTAATTAGGAATAGTGAAATAGTATGCAGTGAAACTCAGAAGCCTCATTAATTCAATTAGGATACTTTTCTCGATGCCTTTTATAAAATACATTTCTAATTTTAAAAAGGTGGAAGGATAAGCCAACTGATGACAGATAGTGGCAAAATAAACAATTAAAATGCTTTGCATTATCAGATATTTAATATGTGTAGATAAACCATAGCCAAACACCACTGGTAGCACAACAGTCCCAACCACTTGTCATATAGATCATAGTAAGCTGAGTTGTCTAGCAGAACAGAAATCTAATATGTTACAGCTGTCTGATTAGACACCTGTCTGATTGAGGTTCATTCCCTACAGCATGAAACAAAAAAAAATGATGGGAAACTATGGGATGTTTCATTTCTTTGTTAGAAGTCTTTATGAAAGACTTCTCTCTCTTATTATACTCAGCTACATGTGAATGGTCATCAGATGCCTGACTGGTTTATAGGATGCCCCCCAGTGCCCAATTTTTCATATTTCATTGGAAATATACAATTAACAGCTGTTCAATGCATAACAGTATCTGTCTAATTGCTGATAGACCTACTTTTAAGGCTGGTTCCATCTAGATAAAAATAATACTGCACAATTCAGCAGCAGTTTATGGACACCATAATTAATACCAACAAATTACCCTTGCAGAGCTGCTTTATCATTTTGATCTTACACTCTGGGTCCATGAAGTTTTTTTATTTGAATAACCCATCAGCTAGCTTTCAACCTTATGAATTCTGATCCATCACTATGACTGAGTCATAGAAATCAGGATTAGCAGAAATCTATGCCTGAACCCTCTATTATAGTAATAGCAATAGCAATAGCACACAGATTGCCCCCGACAATCTGGGTCCTTATTTAATTGAAATGAGATAAAAAATATTTATAAGAGAAGATGACAGTTATGTTGATAGAAATACCCTTGATCTTGTCTCATAATAAAGGGTAGTACCATGATGGATATCTTTTATTTGGAAACAAGTAGTCAAGGAATGACAATCTATCTACTAACATCAGCACCAGAAGAGCATGGTTGATGCTGAAATGATGTCTAAGCACTGTACCATGAAAAACAAACAAACATTTGGAGTTCTTTCTTTCAGAATCTGTGCTCTATGATATTTGGTGGCAGTGTAGCATGAGAGCATATTGTATATGCCTTACCCTGTCCTTCCTTGTTTTGGTAATTTGTTGGGAAAAAAATATCTATTCCTTGTTGAACATTTTCTTGAACTAATAATAAGTAGGGTTGGGAAGGCATTTCTTTATCTTCTTTAAATTCCCCAGTTTTGTTTACAAGAGAATGATAATGAAAAAGCCTTGTGGGGGGCATCTGGTTGCTAACTAAATCCATTCAAACTATTAGATATCCTAGCAAAGGTCAAACCATCTGAACCATAAGTTGAAAAGCCTCATAGAGGTCACTGAATTTTGAGTGAGGGTCAATAGTCCTCAAGAGAACTTGCAACAATAGTGATAGACTGTAATTTAGAATATCAGAAAAAGAAATGGCCCCATTTTGCTAGGAACCTAATGGACTGGCTTTCATCCATGAAAATCTTTAAGCTTCTTCTTTTTCATACAAGTATGCATCTGTGGAACTGTCTCTAGTGACAGTCATAGCTAAGAAAATGTAAGAAAATGCTCAAACACTGCACAAAAAAAGTTGTTGTTAACCCTGTGGCTTACTGTGGATCACAGGAAAATCTCACTTCCCTGTTCTGCTTTGATTCATTATTTCCCCTGCTGAATTTCAAACAGAAAACAAGCAAATGGGTAAAAGAGACATTGGTGAGTATTATTTAAATCAAGCATTGTGAGCATTCCAAATTTCTTATATTTAAATAAGCAATTTTAGAAATATCTGTAAATGTTAATAGAAACATTATTGCTTTTTTAAATTTAATACTGCAAATCATAATAGTACAAAGCAATACTATGATAGTGTTTTTGTGTTTAGTTGGAGCATATTTACATACTTAAACTAGGAAGTTCAATAATGGACACAGGCTGGCTGTTCTTACAAGAAAACTGCTAGTTATGGTCTTCTAATGTATTAAATAAATAAATAATAATAAAGTTGGAAATGACCTTGAAGGTCATCTAGTCCAACCCCCTGCTCAGGCAGGAAACCCTATACCATTTCAGAAAAATGGCTGTCCAGTCTCTTCTTAAAAACTTCCAGTGTTGGAGCATTCACCACTTCTGGATGCAGGTTGTTCCACTGGTTAATTGTTCTAACTGTCAGGAAGTTTCTCCTTAGTTCTAAGTTGCTTCTCTCCTTGGCTGGTTTCCATCTGTTGCTTCTTGTCCTGCCCTCAGGTGCTCTGGAGAACAGCCTGGCTCTTCTTCTTTGTGGCAGCCCCTGAGATATTGGAACACTGCTATCATGTCACCCCTCACCCTTCTCTTCATTAAACTAGACATACCCAATTCAAGCAACTGTTCCTTAATCCCCTAATCATCTTTGTTGCTCTTCTCTGTACTCTTTCTAGAGTCTCAACATTTTTTTCACATTGTGGTGACCAAAACTGGATGCAGTATTCCAAGTGTGGCCTTACCAAGGCATTGTAAGGTGGTATTAATACTTCACGTGATCTTGATTCTATTCCTCTATTAATGTAGCTGTCCTCAAAAACAGTCCTCAAAATGCTTTGAAAGTTTATCATCGACACATTATAAAAATATTTTTTATAAAACAGCTGTCAGTGTTTTCTCTACAGTGATACCTGTGGTTATGGAACAGCAGTTTTACTCTCAAATAATGTAATGTTCTATGACTAAAATGAAATATTCTTCTAATCTGACCATTAATTAAGTGTAATTATATTTAAGATCTGCTGCCTGGAAACATATTGGAATAAAATCTGTCCCCCAAATTCAACAAGCCTGCAAACTTTTTAGTTATTACAATTCTATTGGGTGGTAACCTGTTTACCTACTCTTTTTGGCATATGAAAGCAATGCATCCATGTTGATTAATTTTACTTAGAAAAATTCTTATAGTTTAATTAAATGTACCACACTCAACAGTGACATGCATTTCTGAATAATCCTGAAGGAAAGGAACTGCTTCTTCCAAGCTATTCAAAGCTTTATTTCATAAGTACAGCATAAATAATTGCAGATACCGGTATTAAAGCAACAGAGAAATAAAGGGATATCTGGAGAGAATAAGTTGGGCAAGGCTATTTAAGTCTATTTAGGAAAACTATAGGATTCTGTAAGTATAAATGAATGTAGTTCATCTATGCATCATTCTGCCAATCAAGATGCCACTTCATTTTACTGTGGTTGGTGAACAGAAATTTCTCTTTCCTTCATAACTAAATTTTATTATACTTCCTAACATAGTGATAAGTAGACTTTTATTGTGATGGTTGCACTGTTGGAAGACCAGATTGAACACGTTTCATCTTGGAAAAAATCTATTTATGTGGTCACTAAGAATTGAGACTGACCTAACAGAACATTAACATCAACCATACTTTTGTCAGATAGGAGAACAGTGACAAACTAAAGCTTGTTTAATTTCTGATTAGTATAGGATTACCTTAAATATTGGAGTTTAAAGATAAGCACCTCAATTTATTAATTTATATAATTTATATAATGAACTCCAAATTGTCCTGGAGTGTTTGTAGTTTTTCAATAAATGGAAACATAGTTTCTCATCAATCTCATATTGTGAGTCTTGATAAAATGTAATTGTTAAATATTTTTTCTGTGATTTCATTGACATTAAAGTCTATTCAGAATAAAATTTTCATATTGAAGAAACAGACTTCTTCTCTGTTCTTCAAAAAATACTGCCTCACAGTTGATAATGAAGCAGAGTTTTCTGAAGTATGTAACATTTCATGATTAAAAATTCAGATTCATATTTTGTCCACTTGAAACTTTTTGAAACTTTCTGAAAATTTAGTATATAATTCATTATTTTAACTGTGAAAGTTAAATCATGTGGCCCAATTATTATTCCACAATAATATGGACTATTATTCCACAATAATGAATATTTTGGCAATTGGGTATTTAGGTACAAGGGGAAAATATTCCATTGCTGGAAATGTGGTGTGCAAAAGATTTGATTGTCCATAATGAAATTGAGCAGCCACTAGAAAAATAAATTTACTGAAGTTTAAATCCTAATTGACTGGCATCATTTGTTTCTCACACATTAATCTCAAATAAGGTTCTGTAAAGCTTTGATTGGCTGTTTCAGTTTGAAGGGGATTCACTGAAGTCACCCTTTTGAATTAAATATCTGAATGAATTGTTTCACAGAAATATGAAGATTTGATAAACAAAGATTGTGGGCTGATTGAAGGATTTGACGAAATTGTTATTGGTAGCCAATGAATTATATACCCTATGCAATATTCACCAATCAGACCATTTTGGGAAAATATATGTTTGTTTATTTATTTAACATATGGCATACAAGGCCAAGGAGACTACAATATTATACACATGGTAGAGGTCCTGCTAGCCAACAGTCATTAGCCCATTCATTGTACCAGTGCACCACAAGAGAGTGAAGTAGCTTCATTCAGGCTGGCCTGCAGTGTTCTCAAAGGAAGTGGCTCATCCAGGGCTTTTCCTTCACCACTTCTCCAATCATATCTACCAGATCCAGCACCTGTTTCAGTTCCTTTGCAGGTCCTTGTTCAGAACACAACCGGCATTTTGCCACCACCAAAACAGGAGTGTCTGTCTGTCTGTCTGTCTGTCTGTCTGTCTGTCTGTCTGTCTGTCT
>JAKJMR010000995.1:0-37152 GCA_024449315.1 Daboia siamensis | reverse complement strand
ATTATTATTATTATTATTATTATTATTATTATTATTATTATTTAAATTCTGTTTTCTCTAAATCATCTCCCTGTTTTATTCTTATTTTCTTTGTCATTTTTTTTAAAAAAGATCATACAATATTAATAAGAATTACCACTATTTCAGCAAAGCCTATAAAAGCTATCTGCTAGTGTTTGTCCACCAAACAACTGGAGTTTTCTCCATTATTTGTTAAAATGTCTGACTTCCCACAATACACTAAGACATTTAATTCAGGATTGACAAAAGTAGAACAATAATTCTAATCACATGACACAGTGATTATGTTTTGCTATATAAAACAATATTCTGGTTTGTTGCCAACTCTAATTTGGGAAAGATGAAGTCCCCAATATTCTGCCAACATAGCTCATTCTTACACACACACACAGACACACACAGACACACACACACACAACTTATTGGGGTGTTCAACTGGAGCTTTTTAAGGGTTATCTTGATACTTCTCTCCAGAATTCTATCTATCTGAACCATCTTCTGATGAGCCATTGCATTTTCACAAAGCATGTTCCCACTAGACCTCTGCCAAATTTGGCAGCAAAATCTGGTTCCTATAAAAGAATGAGATGAATTTGCATGACAGATTGGGTGGGTAGAGACTTGGTAGTACTTTGATTTGAATTTTAAATTGGAAGCATATAAATCTTATATCCTAGATGAAATTATTGTTTATGCACCATATAAAAATATGTGTAAAAATGAAAGAGGAATTTGAATGATGAATTGCAACATTAATGGACACAAATAGTTAGATACCCATTTATTATCTTGTACAAAGAAATACAGAAGAAAAATGAATTAAATATTATAATATTGGAAAAGGCACAATTCATGTTAACATGTTTATAACAGAGATATTGGGAGAATGGTAAAAGACCTGGTAAAATTTTGGCCAATTATTTAAAGCAAAAGATAGGACAATGAAATAAAAAAGATAGGACAATCTCATACTACTATTCCAATGCTGATGCAAATGATAGATGCCTTCAATAATATACAGGATATTCTATTAGTTGGTCCAAATTGGAGTTTATGCCAATAGATGGAAACTTGTTTACCTATCCACTTAAGGAATATTAATTCTCTATTTGCATCAAATTCATTTAATATTTAGGTATGTGTATACTGAAATAATAACTCACTTAATAACATGTAATATAAGTAAAATATATAATAAGATTTCTTCATATCCTGCATGGATAGATGGGAGTAATTAAACCTTATTCGTGGGGAGAAAGGAGAAAAAAATAAATACTTGGGGTAGCTATGAGAACACTTATATGCAGATTAAAAGTGGGGCTACTCTAAAGAAAAACAGGCAGAGAAGCAGCCTATTTTTATTTGACATTAATTGCATAGAACAGTCTCTGTCAAAATATGGATTCCATACCCATCATAGCCCATATCTTTTTTTATCTATCTTCCTTTATGCTGACACTGCCTTCATTCTTTTTTTTTTTATTTCAGGCTGGGCTTTGACAGAGCATTCAGGGCTCTACCAACATTTTGCCATTGGAATGGTAGTTTACATCAACATTGAAATGTAGTATGAGATTGTCTTATCTTTCTTTTGATTTCATTGTCCTGTCTTTTACTTGAAACAATTGGCCAAAATCTTACCAGGTCTTTCACCATTCTCCCAATATCTCTGTTACAAATTAACTACTCCAAAACAAACATGATCATATTCACTATGATACAAACCAAATGTCCTTATAATTGGAAAATCAATGACATCTAAATTTCAAGTATTTATATATCTATTTTCATTCTTCCACCATTTGGAAACAATGAACCTGAGCAGCTACTATAGTTGTCCAAATGACTTCCAAGTCTATAATTAGATTCTAGAGGTATAAGAGCAATAACTTTATCCCAGCATCATTAAATTATTCTCAACCAAGATGCAGTGCCTTCTAGTGTACCTACAAAGATAAAACAGCATTAGAAGCAATCCAATCAAAATTGCTTTGTGTTCCTAAATCTGAACTAAATGGCTTTCTTGGTTAGAAATGGATTGGGCTTCTGCTGAGGTCCACACTAATATGTGTCACTTGAAATATTGGCTGAAGCACATTATCTGAAATGAATCCTTTACTCTGTCTATCCTTGCTGACATGTTTATTTCCTTTTGATAAAAAAAGGTGCAGCATTTCAGCCTTTCTCTGGGGCAGTGAAAGCTTTGTTAAACAGAGGTCAACAGATAGTCCTTGGACCTGCAGAACAATAGATTCCAAACTTTAAATTATTGATGTCATGGCAGATCTTTGTCATTCCTATACCAATATCTTTTCTGTCAACATAATGCAGTCCAAAAGCTTACTCTTGAAGATTCTGATAGCACCTCAAATTCAGACCATATTTTAGATACAGTTTTCAAAATAATTTCACATATTTTTTCTTCCCAGTCTCATGTGACATACTTGTTTCTCTAGTTCAGAGGTCTTCAAACTTGGCCCTTTTATGACTCGTGGACTTCAACTCCCAGAATTCCTCAGTCAGCATGCCTGGCTGAGGAATTCTGGGAGTTGAAGTCCACAAGTCATAAAAAGGCCGAGTTTGAAGACCCCTGCTCTAGTTAGTGCTTTATTTCCTTTTTTTAATTAAATGTTTGAGTCCATATGAAGTAGTGATTGTGCACTTTCTATTAGGAGATTGGCAAGAGTTGATAAGTTCAGTATCAGTTTTCATTTCTGATCAAATGAAATTAGAAGGCTTCAAGAGTTGCCTTTTTTATACCATTTCATAGGGAATATATACCTGTTCCATTTTCTGTTACAGTTCTAGAATTTGTGATTGATTTAATGCTGCTAAGAACTCTAATTTTCCCTGTATTCAAATGTTCCATTCAGTTTCAAAACAGAAGATAAGGGAGCAGGAATACAATTCCACTTCTTCTCTCTTTGTATATAGGAAGAACTTCAAAGACCTAAAATACAGCTCAAATGAAAACATCAATCCCATCTTATTTGAAATGGAATTCTTGGGGCATGTATGCATTGGTTCTTATTTCAATTTCTATTATCCTTTAGCTACTATAGAAGTGAAATCATAGGAGGAAAGCCCCGGGTTGCAAAGCTGACAACTTTCAGATGCTTTTATATGTAACTCAGTAAATATAGAAAGGCAGTTTAGACATAAACTTTTTCCTCAAAGAACTGGAGATAATAGTGGGAGTTAACTATTTATTTTACTTTTTTGCTTTGTGTCAGAGATTTGGAATGTTCCATTTCTTGTTGGATATTAAAGGAATCACACACACTTTGCAAAGTTAAAAAAAGTGATTATTTTTTTACAGAAAGGAAAAAAAATACACATAAGCAGCATATGCATAGAGCAACACATCAAAATTTAGAGAAGTATAGTAGTTGTATTTTGAACAGGCCTTATTTGATATAGAGATATCTTAATTAGACAACTACAGCATCCAGTCCAGCTTGCTGGGTTCTTTTTTTATAATGTTCACTTGAAGCAAGCAATCTATCCAATCCCTTTGCTTTTGGCTAGATCTAACAGCTAGCAGATCACTGGTTCAATGGAATGAGGAAAAAGAAACTTCAAACTTATTATTATTTAGCTTTGGATGTTCTTAAAGACAAGATGGAAAATATATGACCCTCTAGTCTAGGCCTAAGAAGACTTATTCTCTATATCATTGTTGGAGAGGTTAGATGTTAGATAAAATCTGGAGATGTTCCTTGTAGTTTCCTTCAATCTCTACCTATTGGGAAGGTTTTTTGTTTCTTTGCCATTTGCAACAGTTAGCTGGGAAGACATTGCTTGAATTATGATTCCTTTGTTGCTTTTGGCCAGCTGGAAGACTGCATTCATTGGGTATCAGGGCTATGAAGCAGTTCAGATCTGATTCCAAAAAAGATGCTTTAGGTAACATATAATCTATGATCCAAATGGTATAGAACAATTTTACTGTTTGATTAAGACTACATAATTGAGATAAACAGTAAATAGGTTAATAGTTTATTTTCTTAGTAATAACGAACACTTTCTACAGAAAAGTTACCTGAAAAGTGATAGGAAACAGCCAATGGTTGTTGATAATTAGTTAAAGTTATTGTTCATCTGAATGTTTTAAATCAGATTGCCATTTTCTCTTATATGAATGAAAACTATTTTTCACGAAAGTAGAAAGGCTAATGATATTAAATCCTTCTCAGGAAAAGATTCCATATTACATCTTATGAGGTTGAGCAATGTAAGCTAGAATCTTGTTCAATTAATTTGAATTATTTCCTAGTAAATACATACTCAGTATTAAGCACTATCAAGTTCAATGGGACTTAGTTCCAAGTGAGAGGGTATAAGACAGCATTATAGAAGAGTTACCATTCATTTTACTTTTATTGCATAAGTTTTAATAGTTTGGAGGAAGTTCAAAGTGAAAAACAATTTCTATGATTTTCATAAAACAAGAATAAAATGTAGTGGTATTAAAGCTGGGTATGTTTTTAAGCACATTTTAAAGATTTGATAATATTTTTTTCTGAGATATTGTTCAAATAAGTAGGAAGAAGAATAGAAACTATTGAAAAAGTGTTACAGCATAGGATTAGTGAAAACAAAAATAATAATTACATTTTTATCTCTGACTGGCATTCAAATATGAAATAATTACAGATGTGTTTCTATTATTTTAACTTTATTTTTACAGGGACCAAGTAGTTATTGGCAAGCTTATTTGGTGTATGTAATTTAAGAAAAGTGTATACAATGAATTTTATTGTGACTGCCATCAATATCTATAGATTTGATATTACAATTGTGGGCACATAGATTTTGGCTTCCATTTACTTCTGTATTCATTTTTATAACATAACCTCATAAATTTTGTACAGCAAAATAACAATATAATCATATTTTCATTGAGCTTTAAGGCTAGCTTAAAGCTTAGTTTCTCAGTAACAGATGGCAGTTTTTATCAATTTTTTCAGTACATTAATGTAAGATGAATAGTCATGTAATATCAAAGCTAAATGAACAACTGAAAGTCATTTTAAAAATCATAATAATTTTATTACAATTATTTTATTCCATAATTTGTGCTGAATGTAAAATAGTTTAAATTCTCGTGTTAAAATTAACTGAACAAAAACTAATGTATTATTAGGTTATAGTGGGAAGTCTCAATTTTTCTTTTGTGTTCAAAATATTATTTTAAAAAATTCCTAACATCTAAATAATTATTTATTTAATACATTCTGTTTATTTCAGTGTCATTTCCTAGTATTACCCCAATATAAGACATTTATCTTTGCTAAATTGAAATTCTTGATGATTTTTTTATTCTGCCAGTAAGAGTTTTACATTTATTAAGTACTACACACCATCCTTCTGCTTACAAGATCAGATAAATTAATAATCTATGGTCATAGGATACAAAAATGCTTAGAATTAAGAATAGTCTGCACACATTAAAAAAATACTGTCAGATCTGAAGTCAGTAAAAGTGTTCCTACAATGAAAAAAATATATTAACCAGCAAATTCATTTAGGAAAAATCTGGAAAAAAAAATGGAAGAAACAGATTAAAAGGGCATAGAATTTTAAAATAAAATATAAGAAGCTTCTCTTTTTTTGGTATGTTAAATATTTTAGAATGCATCTTTTTCATATTCAGTAGGAATTGTGCATGCAATTGTCTTTGAAACCAGTTACATCCTGTCAGATCCAGCAAAATGGACAGATATAATCAGGGTCAGGCAGTCTAACAAATAGACCTGGCCCTATATATTCTATGTCTGTGGTGGCAAACCTATGGCATGCGTGCCACAGGTGACATTCAGAGCCATATCTGTGGGCATGTGCACCATTGCCACAGAAAGAGGGATGCAGGGCCAGGCTCCTCCCCTCCCCCACCCCCCAGCTGTTTGGGAACAGCTGCGAGAGCTGGGAGGGGTGAGAGAACCTATAAAAGGAGTAGTTTTGGTGGGAGAGTGAGTGAGCAGCCTTTGGAAGTGACCAGTGGTGGGTTTCAAATCATTTAACAACCAGTTCTCTGTCTTGCCTTCCCTCCATCTTGGTTGGGCTGGACTGCTCAGGGGTCAGCTGGGATGGGGGCAGGAGGGTGAGGCTCATCAGGTTCCAGCTGGGGGAAGACAGGGGGGTCTGGCTAGGGGAGGGCAGGAGGGCCAGGATGCCTCTGCAGAGGAAAGCCAACCCCCTGCCGAACCTCTCATCCACACTGCAGTCACGTAGGATTGCATATAAGAGGCAATGGGCAGGGGACTGGGGGGGTGGCTGGCAGATGGGATGGCTGGCCGCCATCTCTCTTCTGCAGTGCAGCCCCATCGGTGTGGGCAAAGACAGCCCCAGGATGGCCGGAAAGGAGCCCTCACCTGGTGCGGGCCCTGTCTATATGGTGGCTCTGACAGAGCCGGTGGCTGCTGCTCCTCCTGCTGCTCCAAGCCCCTTCACCGTCCAACCACCCAAGGAAGCAGGAGGTGACAGCAGTGATCCCAGCTGGCAGAAGATCTGGAGGAGAAGCTGTGCCATCCATCCTCACGCTGGTTGAGACAGTGGTGGGGGAAGATTAGCTGTGGCACACATCCACCCCTCCTGACTACCACCCCACATTGTCCTGCATGCATGGCCCAGAGGCACATGGGATGATGTGGGGCAGCAGCGGCAAAGGGTGGGAGCATGCCAGATCCCACCTTCCACCACTGCCCCCACCAGTGTGAGGATGGTCAACACAGCTTTGCTTCCAGATCTGCTGCCTGACACCATTGGCCTCCACACACAGAGGCCAGTGAGCGCATGGGGGACGTCAGTGTCCATCAGCAGCCACAGCATGCTGGCTGTCCAGCATAATGGTGGAACTGGCTATGGAGCTGCATCGGCACGGGTGAATATGGCTCTGGGATGGCTGGAAGGAAGCCCTTGCCCAGCATGGGCCCATCCACTTGACGGCTCTGACGGGAGCAGCTTCTGCTGCTTCTACTGCTGGTGGAGGGGCAGCTGGTCCATGAGATCCATTGCCTCATCGGGCTACCTCCTCCTGCTTCCCTACATGTCTTTATAGATGTAGAGAATACATCTATAAAGATGACTTTGATAGAAATTTGCAGGAAACAAAAGCAGACAAAACATTGTATTAAATCCAGAATTATGAGATAATATTTGCAAGCAGATCAAGCAGATGTCTTCTCAATTCATTCACCTATAAGAAGGGTGAAGAGATACAGAATAAACAATATCTTGCTATTATAGTCAATAAAAATAAAAGTATTTTTAGAGTTCCTATGAAGTTGATTTTCTGGTCTACCTACTGAAGATCACCAGCAGCTTAACTGGAATCTGAAAAATAATGAAAGCCTACACAGCTTGCAAAGCAGAAAGCCTAGCACAGCTTGCAAATACATGAGTATTCAGATGTATGCCAAAACATACTCTTACTGCTGGTTCTGGACCAACCACAGCTTTTAATTGCTTTTCAAGTGCAACCCCAGGTAGAATGCATTGCAATAGTCCAAGTGAAAAGTGAACAAGAATAGAATGACAAAGTAGGGCTGCCCATTTCAAGAAGGAATAGTATGAATAGTATGAAGTTGTGCAAAAGTCCTGGGCTCCTCGTTGAGCAGGAACTGCAAATTCAGATTTCCATGCCAGGGAGAATGGCAGTCCAGAAGTTCAAAAACAAAACTGGGGAGCTTAAAACCAAAAGCCTTAGGTTTAGTCAAAGTCTGATCTTCCTTATCCAAACTCCACATTCTCCTAGCACAAGGGGGAAAAAAAAACACCTTGAGAACATTGCTTGTGAAAACTTATTCATTTGGAGAAAGGAGACAAAATGGAACTGTTTCTTGCTCCGTTCTTATTTAACTTTTATACTGATGATTTTGTAGTGATCATGAAGTCACAAAATTATTCACATCACTATATAGATGGAATATTTCATTGTTAATATAGACTAATGAAGAAGGCTCTTCTCCAGTGAGTCCTTCCTTCTCATTAGGTGGCCAAAGTATTTGAGTTTAAACTTCACGATCTGGCCTTCTAAAGAGCAGTCAGGGTTGATCTCCTCTAGGACTGACCGATTTGATTGTCTTGCAGTCCAAGGGACTTGTAGGAGTCTTCTCCAGCACCATAGTTCAAAGGCCTCAAGTCTTTGGTGCTCAGCCTTTCTTATGGTCCAGCTTTCACTGCCATACATTGCAACTGGGAAGACCATAGCCTTGACTATACACATTTTTGTTAACAAGGTGATGTGTCTGCTTTTTAGTGTGCTGTCTAGATTTGCCATGGCTTTCCTCCTCAGGAGCAAGCATCTTTTAATTTCTTGGCTACAGTCCCCATCTGCAGTGATCTTGGAGCCCAGGAAAATAAAATCTGTCACTACCTCCATTTCTTCCCCATCTATTTGCCAGGAATTGAGAGGGCCGGATGCCATGATCTTGGTTTTCTTAATGTTAAGGTTCAACCCAAGTTTTGCACTCTCCTTCTTCAGCCACAACAAGAGGATCTTTAGTTCTTCACTTTCTGCCATTAGAGTGGTATCATCTGCATATCTTAGGTTGTTGATATATCTTCCGGCAATCTTAATTCCAACTTTTGATTCATCTAGCGCTGCCTTTCTCATGATGTGCTCTGCATATAAGTTAGGGAGCGGGTCGTGGGACTACTGATTCCCACGACATTGGGGAATGGTAGCAGATGTATGAACAGAGGGCCGCATCGATACCGGGGAGGGCATCTCCGCTATTTACAAGCGGTGAGGCGTTTCGACCCTCTGTTTTTTCCCCGAGGTCCCGGGAGCGAGGATGTGCAGCCACTTGAGCTCCGGCTGGTGTATCTGAATGCCAGGTCCGTGGTTAATAAGGCTCCCCTTGTCCGGGATTTAGTTGAGGGTGAGCATGCAGACCTGGCTTGCATCACGGAGACTTGGTTGGGCCCAGAGGGTGGTGTCCCTTTGGTTGATCTTTGCCCACCAGGTTTCCAGGTGCTACACCAGCCTCGGGCTCAAGGTAGGGGCGGGGGAGTGGCGGTAGTTATTAGGGAGACCTTATGTCCACGGGCGACCACCGTTCCCCAGATAGTCCGGTGTGAGTCTCTCTTCTTGAGATGTGGCCCTAGTGCGCAGTTGGGCTTGCTGCTGGTGTACCTTTCGCCTAGTCACGCAGCAGCAGCCCTGCCTGAGCTACTCGACATCCTCTCGGGGTTGGTGATTGAGTTCCCCAAGCTTATAGTTTTGGGGGACTTCAACCTACCATCCCTAGGAGGATCATCTGAGTTAGCTCGGGAGTTCATGGCTTCCATGATGGCCATGGACCTGTCGTAAGTAATTCTTGGACTGACTCATGTGGGAGGCCACACCCTTGACTTGGTTTTCTTATCTGGATGGTGGTTTGATGATCTTGGTGGGGTTCTCCAACTGTTATACCCCTGTCATGGACCGATCACCATCTCCTGCGGCTGGTCTTCCGCTTTGCCACCCCCCGCCGGGGTGTACGGAGCCAATTAGATGGTACCGTCCCAGGCGCTTAATGGATCCTGATAGGTTCCAGGCAGCGCTGGGATCCCCACCTGCCTCCGTTGCTCAAAACTCGGCAGATGCCTTAGTGGAAGCCTGGGAAAGGGCAGCCATGGAGGCACTTGACCGAGTTGTACCCTTGCGGCCCCTGACCCGGTGCAGATCCCATCGAGCTCCATGGTTCTCCGTGGAGCTTCGGGAGATGAAGCATTGGAGACGGGGCCTAGAGAGTTGTTGGAGGTCCAGCCGATCTGAATCCAACCAATTGTGACTAAGAACCCATATTAGGTCTTATCTTGCAGCAATAAGGACGGCGAGGTTTAATTACTTCTCCACCCTTATCGCGTCCGCAGATAATCGCTCGGCCGCCCTGTTTAGGGTGACCGGCTCCCTCCTTAATCAGGAGGTGAGTGAGGAACCCTTACAGGGTTGTGTCGAGGAATTTAGTCAACATCTGTCGGATAAAATCGCTCGGATTCGGACCGGTTTGGACTCCGACTGGGCAGAGTCTGATGATCAGGACACGGGCGGTCTTGTCAATGTTATCTGGGAGGAGTTTGATTCTGTGACCCCTGAGGAAGTGGACAGGATTATGGGGAGATTGAACTCCATCACGTGTTTATTGGACCCGTGCCCTTCCTGGCTGGTTTATGCAGCTCGGGAGGGGACACAAGGCTGGTTCCAGGTGGTTATATCTGCCTCTTTGAGTGAGGGAAGTTTCCCCGCCGTCTTGAAGGAGGCGGTGGTGAGACCCCTCCTCAAGAAGCCTGCTTTGGACCCAGCTATGTTAAATAACTTTCGTCCAGTCTCTAACCTTCGCTTTCTTGAGAAGGTTGTTGAGAGTGTAGTGGCGCATCAGCTCCCTCTGGTCCTGGATGAAGCGGATTATCTAGACCCATGCCAATCGGGTTTCAGGCCCGGGTACAGCATGGAGACAGCATTGGTTGCTCTGGTGAATGATCTCTGGAGGACCCGGGACAGGGGACATTCTTCTGTCCTAGTCCTATTAGACCTCTCAGCGGCTTTCGATACCATCGACCATGGTATCCTGCTGCGGCGTCTCAGGGGATTGGGAGTGGGAGGCACAGTTCTTCAGTGGTTCTCCTCCTATCTCCTGGGACGTTCGCAGTCGGTGTTGGCAGGGGGGCAGAGGTCGACCCCGAGGTCTCTCGTTTGTGGGGTTCCTCAGGGGTCGGTCCTCTCACCTCTCCTGTTCAACATCTATATGAAACCGCTGGGTGAGATCATTCGTGGTTTTGGAGTTGGGTATCATCAGTATGCCGATGATACCCAACTTTTCATTTCGAGCCCAAACCACCCCAGTGATGCCCTCAACGTAATGTCTCGTTACCTGGAAGCGGTTCGGGTCTGGATGGGGAGGAACAGACTTCAACTCAACCCCGACAAGACTGAGTGGCTGTGCATACCGGCATACCGGGATATTCAGAATATTCCACCTCTTTCTATGGCCCCCCATAGATAGGGCTCGCAACTTGGGAGTCCTCCTAGATTCACGACTTACTTTAGAAGATCATATAGTGGCTGTGACTAGGGGGGCTTTCGCCCAGGTTCGCCTGTTGTGCCAGTTGCGGCCCTATCTTGACTGGGATGCCCTGTGTACGGTCATTCATGCGCTCGTGACCTCTCGTCTGGACTACTGCAATGCTCTCTACTTGGGGCTTCCCTTGAAGATCACTCGGAGGCTCCAGCTGGTACAGAATGCAGCCGCGAGAGTTGTCTTGGGAGTTTCCCGGTACTCCCATGTTACACCTTTGCTCCACGAGCTGCATTGGCTACCAGTTGTCTTCCGGGTGCGATTCAAAGTTTTGATGATGGTTTACAAGGCCCTACATGGCATGGGTCCGGAGTACTTTGGGGATCACCTGCTGCCGGCGTCAACTTCCCTCCGCCCTGTGTGTTCCCACAGAGAGGGACTCCTCAGGGTGCCACCGGTCAGAGAATGTCGGCTGGTGGCCCCCAGGGGGAGGGCCTTCTCTGTGGGCACCCTGGCTTTATGGAATCAGTTGTCGGTTGAGCTCCGGATGGCACCTGACCTTCACTCCTTCCAACGTGGCCTAAAGACCTATCTATTTGAACAAGCCGGCCTGGCCTGATGGGGGATGGGTTGGGGTTTTTATTGTGGGTTTTTATATTACTCTATTGTTTTAGCTTGGGCTCTTATTTAATTCTTTTTAATTTTTGTATTCTGTATTCATATATTGCCCTTTTCACCACCCTGAGTCCTTCGGGAGAAGGGCAGTATATAAAAATAAATAAATAAATAAATAAATAAATAAATAAATAAATAAATAAATAAATAAATAAATAAATAAATAGGCAGGGCGACAGTATACAGCCTTGCCGGACTCCTTCCCAATTTTGAACCAATCAGTGGTTCCGTGTCCAGTTCTCACTGTTGCTTCTTGGCCCAAATATAGGTTTCTCAAGAGACAAATAAGATGGTTTGGTATGCCCCTCTCTTTAAGAACTTGCCACAGTTTGTTGTGATCCACACAATCAAAGGCTTTAGCATAGTCAATGAAGCAGAAGTAGATGTTTTTCTGGAACTCCCTAGCTTTCTCCATGATCCAGCGTATGTTGGCAATTTGATCTTTTTTTTTTTTATTGAAAAGTTTTTCAATACATTTTATTTATTACATCCCATCCCCCAACCCTTCCCTCCCTTCCCAACCCTATCCCACCCTCTCACCCTCCCCTTCCCCCCTCCCCTCTCCCCGACTTCCCAGAGCTAGATACAAGGTATAAAAATAAAGTAAACAATCAAAAACTCCCATATACTAATAACAATAAACTATTAAATCTCTCGCACTTTAGCTCTTATAATTTGACTACAAGCAATATACTTATTCAAATGCTAGATGAAACTTTTTAGTCCCATATTTATTCTGGATGTAATCAATCCATTTCTTCCACTCTGCAATATATCGTTGTTGCGAATGGTCTTTCAAATATGCTGAAATCTTCGCCATTTCCGCCAGGTTGGAAACTTTTAAAGTCCATTCCTCTATAGTCGGCAGTTCTTCCTTCTTCCAGTATTGCCCTATTAAAAGTCTCGCTGCCGTAATTAAGTTCAACATCAGATTAATGTCCAGCACAGTAGTATCAGTAATAATGCCCAGTAAAAACAATTGCGGACAAAACTTTATCCTTTTCTTGAATATCTTCTGCATATTCCACCAAATTTTGATCCAAAATGCTTTGATCTTTTTACAAGTCCACCATATATGAAAGTACGTTGCATCTTCACCGCTGCATCTCCAACATTTAGGCTGATAATTCGGATACATACTTGCTAACTTTTTAGGATCTAAATGCCATCTATAAAACATTTTATAAAAATTCTCTCTTAAATTTTGAGCTTGCGTAAATTTCACATTTCTCACCCAGATCTTTTCCCAAGTGTCCATTGTGATGACTTCCTGTATATTCTGTGCCCATTTTATCATACAATCCTTAACAATTTCTGTTTCTGAGTCAATCTCTATCAATGCAAGATATATCCGTTTGATATGTGCTGGTCCCTGATTTCTAATTTGCTTTACCAAATTTTCGTCATCCATTAAAAAACCAATTTTCTGGTCCTCTTTCCACCTGGCTTGTAATTGCCCGTATTGAAACCAAGTTTGAACAATCCTTTTTTCTCGTAAAAGATTATATGACTTCAAACACCATACATTCCTCTCCAAACTCAAAATTTCCTTATATGTAATCACATCATGTTTAAATCCAACATTTATATTCTCTATTGCGTGTTTGGGTATTGCCCATAAAGGTATCTTGTAATTTAACTTTTGTCTATGCTTTTTCCAAACTCGCAACAAAGCATACCTCAAAATATGCATTTTAAACACATTGTCTACCTTCTTATCATACAATAAATATGCATGCCAACCAAATAACAAATCATGCCCTTCAAGATTTAATAGTCTCCCGTGTGTCAAATTAATCCAATCACTTATAGCTGATAATGCAGCAGCTTCATAATATAATTTAAGATTGGGCATTTTTAGACCACCTCTTTCACGCGTATCCTGCATAATTTTAAATTTAACCCGTGGCTTTTTCCCTGCCCAAACAAATTTATTAATACCCTTCTGCCATTCCTCCAAATTTGAATCCTTTCTGAGAATGGGTATCATTTGAAACAAAAATAAAAATTTTGGCAGAACATTCATTTTTACTGCTGCAATTCTTCCCAATAATGATAATTGTAATTTTTTCCAACTATCCAATTCTTTTTGCACTTTGTTCCATAACTTTTCATAATTATTTTTATATAATTTTACATTTGAGGGTGTTAAGTATACCCCCAAATATTTAACCCTTTCAACAATTTCAAATCCAGTTAACCTTTCTAAAGCTACCTTTTGTAATACTGTCATATTTTTAGATAACATTTTAGTTTTTTGTATATTAACCTTAAATCCAGAAACTTTCCCATATTGCGATATTAACTCCATCAGTTCCATAACAGAATTTTCTGGGTGTGTCAACGTAATAACCAGATCATCCGCAAATGCCCTCAATCTATAATCCTGATCTCTTATTTGAATTCCCTTAATTGTTCTTTTCATCCATAATTTCAGCTAATTTTTCTGTCAGCTTCTCATCCAACTTTTCATCTATCATCTCAGCTAATTGCTGTGAATGCTTTTCCAGAGCATCTTGCAAAACTTTAACTGTTAAAACAGGCAAAGGTGAGAGTGCAGGAGGTGCTAAAACTTGCACTGAAGATTGCGGCAGGGGGGAAGCCCCCGCACTTTTAGTAAGTTTAGAAGATTTAGCCGCCATCTTTTCCACTATTTCAACTACGCACTTTCACTTTCAGGATCTTCAATGTGGATTGAGCCAAAGATCAAAAGTTCACTTACTCCTTATTCTCTTGCATCGCTCTGCCTGCTTTCATTGTCTTCCAAAATCCATTCTTGTAAGCAGGGATGGTTGCGTTCGCCTTGTTCTGCTCCAAAAGACACGGAGCAGAAACGCTGCGCAGCCCGGAGAAATCCAAGCTTCGGGGGGGCTCAATCCTTCAGCCACCAGAACTTTAAGCCCTGGCGGCCCCGGAGAGCCCTTCCCCTACTTGGATACTCACCCCCTCCTCTTCTCCCGAGGAGGGGGCTTCCAAACCGCCGAAACAGCTGATCGGCGCTGTTTTCGGCGGTTCTACAAAGCCGTGAAGCTGACAACCTGAAAGCAGCTGTCGTCGTTGGCGCCTTGCCACCCAGAAGTCCCGGCAATTTGATCTTTAGTTCCTCTGCCTCTTTGAAATCCTACCTGTACTTATGGTAGTTCTCGATCCACATACTGCTGCATCATGTTTGCCCTCCAGCAAACAAAAAAGTTATTGGCACTCGTTGGGTCTACAGAATTAAAAAGAAGCCAAATGGTGAGTTGTTGTACAAGGCCAGACTTGTAGCCCAGGGTTTCACTCAATGCTATCCTGAGGACTACACAAATACTTATTCACCCACAGTGCGGACTGAGAGTGTGAAAATCACCTTAGCCACTGCAACAATCCTTGGCTAGAAGTTTTTCAGTTTGATGTTGAAATGGCTTATCTTCACGCTGATCTTGATGAAGAAATTTATGTCAAAGGTCCTCCAGGTTTCCGACAGCAAGAAGGGGATACTTTGTTTCTACACAAAAGTCTTTATGGTCTGAAACAGTCTGATTTAATGTGGTACTTATGTCTTTCTGACAAACTAAATTCAATGGGCTTTATTAAGTCCGAAACAGATGAATGCATGTTTACAAAAAGATCTGATAATAGGTATGAGATAATTCTTGTTTATGTTGATGATATTGTTTATATTGGTCCAAATAAGCAGATGAGTGAATGTTTTGCTAAAGCTTTACAACAGTTTTTCACACTGAGGTCTTTAGGACATATTAACACTTATTTAGGTGTTCAAGTTACCAAAACTCAGAAGGGGTTCAGTCTTACACAGGAAGATAAGATTGAACAACTATTGCATCACTGCAACATGAACCTGTGAGTATACCCATGCAAACCGACTTTCACAACTTGACACATGAACCGAGTCCTGAGTTCAAGGATCAAACACTTTATCGCCAGTCATTGGGTCACTGCTATATATTAGTAGTTGGACTAGACCTGACATTGCACTTAGTGTTAATCTCCTATCACGACACGTAGGCAAGGCAAAACAGTTTCATTGGACATGTGTTAAGAAATTATTGAGATATCTAAAACACACCAAAGACATGAAGTTATTGTTAGAACCCACACATACTGACTATGCAGATTTAAGTTGTTATGCAGATTCTGATTGGGCAAGTGATAAAAAATCATGTAAAAGAACTTCAGTTTTTAAATATATGATGTTTTTATATGATGTTTTTAAATGGATGTCCTGTTTACTGGCATGTGCGTAAACAGAATTTTGTTTCTTGTTCCTCTATAGAAGCTGAGTATGCTTGTGTTTCTGATGCATGCAATTCCTTAACCTGGTTTCATGCTTTAGTCACAGATATCTGGATACTTCCAGTTCGACCAATCACTGTGATGGAAGACAACGAATCTGTGGTTTACATATCTGAGAATCGATTTACAGGTTCCAGGTCTAGACACATTGACATCCTTTATCAAAACATAAGACAAGCAGTTAAACAGAGTTTTGTGACATTACACTATGTATCTACACATGATCAAATTGCTGATATGCTGAACAAACCACTTCCTACAGCCCAACATGAGTATCTGCGCAAGAAGATGTGCCTTATCTGATTTTCTGCTTCGCTGACAAAAGAAGGGGATGTCACTGTGTATTTTTTTAGTTTTGCCAGCTGCGCTCATTTCTATCTATACATTTTCCCCTGCTCTCTGCACCTGTGTTACTATCTTATCATGTAACCATAGTGATTCTCATATGTCCAGCTATGTTATGGTTTTAGACTGTTTTGTGTGCATGCCTAGAAAAAGTTTCTCACATTACTTTTTACCTTTTCTCTTCTGCCTGATGAGAGAATGTAGTCAGTTTAGGTCTTTTGTTTTCTCATTAAAAGTTTTACAATAGAATATGTCTCAGATTTTTTTTTTTATTGAAAAGTTTTACAGTACATTTTTAAATAGAAAAAAAAACCTCCCTCAATTTCAGCTCCGGGCAATTTCATCCTCTTCAGCACCAGTGGTTGGGGCATAGACTTGGACTACTGTGATACTGAATGGTTTGCCTTGGATTTGAACTGAGATCATTCTGTCATTTTGGGGATTGTATCCCACTATTGCTGTTCCTACTCTTTTAATGACTATGAAGGCTACTCCATTTCTTCTGAGGGATTCTTGCCCACAGTGGTATACCTGATGGTCATCTGAATTAAATTCACCCATTCTTGTCTATTTCAGTTCACTGATTCCTAAGATGTCGATGTTCAGTCTTGTCATCTTTTGTTTGACCACGTCCAGCTTTCCTTGATTCATGGATCTTACATTCCAGGTTCCTATGGAGAAAAAATATTTACAGCAGCGGATTTTCCTTTCACCACCAGATACATCCACAGCTGAGCGTCCTTTCAGTTTGGCCCAGTAGCTTCATTCTTTCTGGTGCGACTAGTACTAGCCCTCTGCTCTTCCCTAGCAGCATATTGGACGCCTTCTGACCTGAGGGGCTCATCTTCCAGCATCATATCTTTTTGCCTTTTGGTACTGTCCATGAGGTTTTCATGGCAAAGATACTGGAGTGGGTTGCCATTTCCTTCTCCAGTGGATCACATTTTGTCAGAACTCTCTGCTATGACCTGTCCCTCTTGGGTAGCCTTGCATGGCACAGTTCATAGCTTCTCTGAATTACACAAGCCCCTTTGCCACAATAAGGCAGTAATCCATGAAGGGGACTATAGGTGCTATATAATCGTAAATGTTATTACTGTAATTCTAAAATATTAAAATATATGTTTTAGTAACACTAATTAATATCCAACAAATAGACCAACACCCTCTTTTAAATACATAGGAATTACCTTTCATAAGCCCATATGTGGAAAAGATATTTAATTGCTATCAGTGGTTAGAATGCACTATTGCAGCCTAATTCTGCTAACTGCCAGAAGTTCACTTGTGAATGGCTCAAGGTTGACTCAGCATTCCATCCTTCTGAGGTTGGTAAAATGATGACCCATATTGTTGGGGACAATATGCTGACTCTGTAAGCTGTTTAGAGAGGATTGTAGATCACTGTGAAGCAGTATATAAGTCTAAGTCCTATTGCTATTGCTATTAGTCTTTTTTTTTTTCTATTCTAAAGGAGGACAGTTGAGCCCTGCACTTATTTTTTTCCAGGGCAAGGTGATAGTCTAGATACTATATGACACTAAAATCTGAGGTGAGGGGGATCGTTGCCAAATTGGAAGTAGTCCAAAAGAACTTCATAGGAAGATTTTGGGCTTTCCCCAGGGCACTCTGGATGCTTATCTAAAGGTGAAGGTAGGGCTAACCTCCATTATTAACAGAATACAGCATGCATTATTGTGCTTTATACCAGAGGCTCAAAACGTTTTAGGCACCAGGGACCGGTTCTGGAGGGACTGGTTTTTCTGCAGACTAGAGGGGAAGTGGTTTTGTGTGCTGCCTGCATCCCATGGATGGGGCTTTACTTGTTTCCATGGCCCAGTTTCTGGCATGCCATGGCCCGGTACCGATGCATGGACCAGGGATTGGTGACCTCTGCTTTATACAAAACTATAAAGCCTTTGAGAATCCTGCCCTGCCAAGCTTTATTATAAACTTTGGAATAAGTGGATCCTTCTGAAGAATATTTTTAATTTTTCATCATTAAATTCAATAATGTATCTTACTATTGCTATTGGAAAATATGAAGTTTTAGCTTTTTTAAGCTCTTGCTTAAATATTTGACCAAAAAATCCCAGAAATACACAATGTCTCAAGATTTTATTTATTTATTTAGTTTGCAAAAAGTTCTTTTAAAAAAAGGTCTGTGAAGTTTACACTGTCTTTCTTCTCGTGTCTTTTTATATATTTAATAGGCTGCTGATGCATATTAGAATTTAATTACACCAATTAGTACTGCCACATCAGACATATGATGTACCTTCAATTAAGAACTACCTAATGGATATTAGTACAATTTAGCTTTGTAATTAAAGTTCCAAGAACAGCACAAATTAGCATTATGGTTACAAAACATTATAACACTCAGAACATTAAAACTCCATATTTTTAGAATGACCTTATAAGCTAATGCTTCTTTTGAAAAAGGAAGAATGGGTATCTTGATTGTATAATATATACCTGGTATCTGGACAAAAAAGATGAAATTAGTATTCTGTTCTTAAATCCTGAAAGCTCTTGAAAAATGTTTTGTATCCTGGTATAATTGATAATGTTATAGATATGAAACTCAGTATAAAATACTGCATAACACTGCACAATGAAGTCTTAGCTATTAGCACAGAGTGTATACAGACTGCGGTATCTGATTTAAGGACATGAAATAGAATTTTACAAATTCTTAAACATTCAGAAATGGTATAGCTAGTGGTAGTTTGATCAAGCTTGATTGATCTGGATATGAAACAAGAATAAAGTGGGAATGAGAATAATAATTTAATATTTCAGTTCTGAGGCCACTCAACTCCACAACAATACTTGCAGCCCAAAAGTGTCATGTTTAATAGTTCCATTGTCCACTACGAGAAAACCAAATACACATAGTTATCTTGTTTTTAATGATGAAATTTAATGGATAACTAAAGATGAAGCATAGCTAATTGATGCAGAATCATTCCATTTCTTTCTGTCCATTTTTATGTTAGTGGTTTTATTGTATTAGAATTGAATATAATGATATTTTAAAATGTAATAATTCTTGTAGTGAATGTGCAGGCTACAAACCATCTCTATGGTCACTGATGGCCTGTTAGCATTTAATTTTTAATTGACATTCAAGATGGAAAAATGTTGTTTGTCATATGAAGGGACAGGTGGCATGTAAGAAGACATGTAAGCACATAAGCACAAACAGGTTCCCCAAACACCTCCTTTTCTGGATAATGAAAAATTTTATTCTTTTAAAAACTGGAGGTAAAATTCCAGGAATCACAGTTGCAGTGCTTGACCTGACCAAAGATGTAAAAGGTATCACTCTCAAGTTGTAATGAACTGCTGGAATTACCATATTCCATCCAAGAGAATTACATTTTGAAAGGATTTTGTTTAAGAAGAAATTGGTATCAAAGTTTAGTTAGGATATTCTATTACAGTTTTGATCTTTACTTATGTGTTATGCAGTAAGTCACGGGTTGGCAACCCACAGCCCTGGAGCCACATGCTACTCTTTCAACCTTCTCCTGTGGCTCCCAGTCATCCTCCGCCATTTGCAGAGAGAGAGAGAGACAGAGACACAGAGAGGCACTTGTGCTTCCCTTCTCTATCTCTCTCTCTGTCTGTCTCTGTCTCTGTCTCTGTCTCTCTCTGTGTGTCTCTCTGTCTCTCTCTCTCTCTCTCTCTCTCACACACACACACACACACACACACACACACACACACACACACACTGAGTGTTGCAAGAGAACTGGCAGACCAAAGGCAGGAGACCCAGCACAATAAGAATGTGTGTCAGCGTGTTGGAGAACAGCGTGACGCCAGCTTGTCAGGTGAGCAGAAGATCGGAGAGAGAGGGGCAGAAAAAGAGAGGGAGGTGGAGAGAGAGAGAGAAAGAGAGAACTCATGCACAACAGCCTCTATTTCATTTTAATTAAACTCTTCAATCAAGCTCCCCCTTTTGTTTGTGTGTGTGCATGCACACACAAGTTTTGCGGCTCTCAGTGTTTTGTTTTTTTCCTCTGGGAAATGGGTCCAAGTGGCTCTTTGAGGTTTTAAGGTTGCCTACCCCTTCACTAGGTAAATATTACTGCCTTCTGTCCTTATTGCTCTGCACAACTACAACTTGGTAAAATTTAGCTGAATAAGATTTATTTACTTTTACTTTGACAAGGCCTAATAAGATGAAATAAGTCAAAATAGACAAAATAAGTTGAAATAGGCAAGTATTTAGTAAGAGAATACCTATCCACCTGGATAAGTACAGGTTATATGGACCAGATGGCATTCATCCCAAGGTTCTGAGAGAGCTGGCAGACTTAATCGCAGAGCCACTGAATGTAATGTTTTAACACTCCTGTAGCACAGGGGAACTACCAGAAGACTAAGGAAAAACTGATGTGGTTCCAATCTACAAAAAGTGGGGAAAAAATTTTTTCAGCTTGACATTAATATTTGGGAAAATTTTGAAAATGATAAGTGAGTGGCAGATTTGTGAGCACCTAGAAATGAACAAGATGATTACTGGAAACCAGCATGGGTTTATTAAAACAGATAATGACAGAAAAAAATCTTATTGATAAAGTGACTAAATTAGTGGATAGGAAATGCAGAATTATTCTACTTGGACTCCAGTAAGACAAAATAAACCAGAACATGCAAAAGAAGTTGAGAAACTGAACAGAATCCAAAAACATAATGTCATAACTGTTGGATGCAGTTAAAAAGCAAGGACTAAGGTGAAATCACCTGCCAATTTTGGCCTTGCATGGAAATCCTAAATCAAACTTATTTAAGTCCATGAATAATGCTACACATTGCTTTGCTTTTGTCCCTCTCTGGTTAAGTTGTTGTTTTGTGTGTAGTCTCCCATTTCCAATACACATACAGATACCCCTAGTTGATTAAACCTGGGTTATAATAGACTTAGTGATGAAATCTAGTAATATAAAGCTTTGTTGTTTACAGTTCAAAGTTAAACTGCTTATCTTAATTACAGTTGGTACACACTTTTTCATCTGGGATGTGACATTATAAGCAGATTAAATTAGTATGATGGCCTGCAATTTATCACAATTATTAAAGGAGAAAAATCCAAGAATCAGTTAATCATTAATCATGGTAAAACAAATAAATGGAGTGTGCAACCTCTTCAACATCCCATTGGAATATTAATTTTAATTTTAATGAGATCACAACATAGGATAAATGATTATTTATAAAATAAAAGGGAACATAGGCTGGTATATGATAGGTCGGGCATAGCAAAATATAAATGTAGCAGTTCTCATAGTATCATACTTTTAATTATATTAAAGATGCAAAAGCAAGTCTTTGAATCTATAAAAAATAAAGCAACAATGTTCTTTATCATTCTATAATTATTTTTATAGATTATATGTGATATAATGCACATGTAGTATAAATTTATTTCCCATTACAATCCCCTATTGGTGTGCAAGGTTATTACAATAATGCAATGAATAAATTTGAAAGTTAATTTTTGATTGATTTTTAAAAGGCTTTTTAATATTTTAAATGATGCAGATGCATTTTAAAGAAAGAAAATAAAAAATAAATCCTGAGAGCTGTCGGTGAAATTTATTCAGAGCTCTGTGCTGGTTGAACACCCAGACCCTTGAAGAATCATACATGTTATATGGTAGCAATCATTTTCTGATTATTTCTGTTAGAGAATCAGAAAGAGAGATAAGCCATGGCATTTTTTCTGCTCTGCAAGTGTGCTAGGTCTATTTGATATGCTGCAGTAATATGGCACACTGTTTCTTTTCCTCTTGTTGTTACACTATGGAATGTGTTCTTTCTCTCAAACTCGAAATAGATACATCCAAGCAAAGCATACTAACCAAGGTTTTACCATTAAGTAATCAATCCTAGTGTTGTATACTGGGTTCATTCCTTGAGAGACGAGACGAGGCGATGAGTTCAGTCAGGAACATTCTTTATTTGCTTGCAGGAACTGAACTGGGAAGCAGGGCTGTGAATGCAGCTATTTATACCCTGGCCTCTAGGTGGTGGCCAATAGGTTTAAAGCAACTTATTGCCACCCTAGAGGCAGCCAATGGCAGCGCAGGAGATGGGTTGTCTGAAGAGCTGTAAGCTGTTAGCCAGTTCCTTGCTTAAGCAACCTTACAACATTCAAACCCCACATGGTACACTCAGCAAAACAAGGCCCAATACATTACAGCCCTCCCCCCTACAATGTACACACATTATAACAAAAGTAGAAAATAAAATACAGCAATTACAGAGTTTACAAAAGTACAAGATAGCAGTTTGAAAAAGTACAGTATTGTTCAATTGTATTCACTAATACAGAGACTTTACTAAGCAGTCAGCAATTACAGTAATCACACAACATTACAGCACAATTATTTTAAGACAAAATCCTGTAAATAAGCTGGAGGCTTACGGACCCTCATAGATTGCCTGGGGGATCCAGGCAACTCCCTGTCCATCAGCTTGCCCACCGGGCTGGGTAGACCAGGACTCTTGAGTCCATGACAGTCTGGCTGACTCAAGTCCCGCTGGCTGGCCATTCCATGTTGGCCCACCCAGAGTCCATTGTTTGAGCAGAGTTAGCACAGCGGCTGTATTGTTTGGGTTGACTTTCCCTGTCAGGGAACCTATGTTGCACTCCCGGGCTATGCCCATCTATGACCACCTCCCCATTGCTCTGACTGTTAGGGTCCTCAGAGCATGTGAATTGTTCTGCTTGGTTGCCGGTTTCTGGCTTTAGAAGTGGACCTGTGACAAGGTCCTCGCTTTGTGGCCATTCTGGAAACCACTTCCGCAGCTGATCAATATGGCGGTGAACAACTCGCCCGCCATCTAGAGTCACTTTGTATGAGATAGGGCCTGAGATTTTAGCAATTTTGCCTGGCACCCACAAGTTCCCATGCCCATAGTTCCGGGACCACACCCCATCACCCACTCGCAACCCCCTTGGAGGCCTCAGGCGAGAGGCTTCTGCTGCCACCCGGTCTGATTAGTCACCTTCCCCAGCAAAGCTCTGTTGGGCTCTTGCCTGTTGCTGTGCAAGGCGTTGTATTTCTGGCAAAGCAAAAAATCAGCCAGCCTGTTGTGCCAATCACCAGTCACTATGCGCTTCAGTGACTCCTTTGTAGTGCGCACCATCCGTTTGGCCTGCCCATTACTTGAAGGGTGAAATGGAGCCGATGTAGCATGCCTAATGAGGTTAGTCCTCAAAAAGGCTTGAAATTCTGCCACTGTGAACTGGGCCCCTTTATCGGATACTATGACGTCCAGCAGCCTGTGTGTTGAAAATAGTTTCCTAAGCACCTGGATGGTTCTAGCAGTAGTCATATTTGCAATTGGAATTACTTCCAGCCATTTAGAGTGGCTGTTGACCACTATAAAAAATAGCTGTCCCTGAAAGGGCCCAGAGAAGTTGATGTGAATCCTCGAACAAGGAGTGTGTGTCTCCTCTCATCTGTGGACAGAAGTGTGTGGCATTTCAGGCCTGGACTGTTGACATGTGTAACATCAATGTACTTCAGCTTCCATAGCCTTATCTAACCCTAGCCACCATAGGTAGCTTTGTGACAATGCCTTCATCCGGAGAATGCCCAGATATCCCTCATGTAGTGATTGCAGTACCCTGTCTCTCAATGAAGTGGAGACAATGACCCTGCTCCTCCATAGAATACAACCTTGTAAGCTTAAAGCCTGTGTCTATGAGTGAAGTAGCTCTGGAACTTGGGTCCAGGACTATTTTCCAGCCACCCTGTGTGAATCCAGGATAGCACCCTGCTTAAAACCTTGTCTGCAGCAGTTTCTGCAGCCACATTCCCTGCATGGAGGGGAAACTCAGGCAAATCCTGCATGGACAAAATGCGAGCCACTGGAGCCGGATCTGGCTCGATCTGTGGCAATGGCAACTGGCTGAGGCCATCTGCATGGCCCATGTCTTTGCCAGGTTTGTGAAACAGCCTGAAACTGTTGGCTGACAAGAAGATGGACCACCTTAACATTCTAGGGGACAAGATGTGGGGTCTCTGTCTGTCAGTAGTGAATAACCCCAATAGTGGCTTATGGGCTGTGAAGACCATGAATTCCCTGCCATACAAGTAATCATGGATTTTTTTTTACCCCAGCTACAATGACCAAGGCCTCTTTGTCAATTTGTGCATAATTACGCTCAGCAGAGTAATAAGCAATTGGGACTTGAGTCCCATCACTCTCCAAATGGCTTAAAACAGCCCCCACTCCATAAGGGGATGTGTCACATGCAAGGCACACCAGCAAAGACTCTTTAAAGTGGGTGAGCACTGAACTGGAGGACAGTAGGGCCTACACTGCCATAAAACTGTTTTCATGGACCGTGGTCCATTTCCAAGGACTGTTTTTATCCAAGAGCCGTTACACCACTGTGGCCTTGTTAGGAAGGAATGCATGGTAAAATTTAGGAGGCCCAGGAATGCCTGAAGCTCTCCTTTTGTCTTGGGACTAGGTGCTAGCTGAATGGCCTTCAGCTTGGACTCTGCAGGGTGGATGCCATCGGCATCGATATGTAAACCCAAGAACTCAGTTGAGGAGACCCCTATAGTACACTTGTTTTTCTTAAGTTTAAGGCCACTTCACGGAGCCATTGAAGGACAGCTTTGAGCCTCCTTGAAAGCACCTCAGTGGAACTCACTGGTGATGAGCACATCGTCAAAGTAGGGGCAGACCTCCAGAATGCCCTTGAGCATGCCCTCCATATGCTTTGTAAAATGCCAGGGGCTACACTAATCCCAAATTGGAGGCATTTTACTTTAAAACCCCTCTATGTGTTACAATAGTCTGTGCTGCAGCTGTGGCCTCTTCCACAGGTAGCTGTTGGTAGGCTTGTACCAAATCTAACTGCAAAAACTGTACCCCCTTGCAGTGATGCCAGGATGTGGCTCACAACTGGCACCAGGTACGCATGCTGTTTAAGTGCCTGATTAATGGTGCACTTGTAATCAGCACAGATCCTGATCTCTCCATTGGCTTTTAGTGGTGTGACAATTGGGGTCTCCCATTCACCCCCATCTATGGGCTGTAGTACCCCCTGTTCAACTAACTTGTCCAATTCAGTATCTATCTTGTGTTTAAGAGCAAATGGTACTCTACGAGGCTTGATCCTGATAGGCATTATGGCAGGATCAAGTTAAAGGCTATCAGAGGGCCCTTGTTACAATCCCAGGCTTGTGTCAAAAACATCTGTGAACTCCTCGCATACTGATGATAGGTTCGCGGCTTGTGTCCGGCTGATTCCGGTGACTTGGATGCATAGTGCATCAAACTAATCGAGTCCTATCAGGCTCGTTCACTGACCCTCTACTACAATAACATCCATAGGTCCAGAAAACCCCTTGAATTTGACAGCCAGTGTGGCCTCGCCTTTGATGGCAACTCTAGCATTTTGAAAATCAGTCAGGATAATATTGGATAGCCTAAGCTTGGCCCACCTGTTGCTACATTTGCAAATGAATTGAAATGTATTGAGTGAAATGATGGACACTGCTGACCCAGTGTCCAGTTCCATCTTGCAAGGGAACCCTTGCAGCTTGACCTGAATTCAAACCTTTGGCTTAATGGGACAGCAGGCTCCCATGTAGCAAACACTCCAGTGGCTGAGCAAAACCCTATGCTAAATTGTCCCAGGCCCCAGTACCTCTCCTGATTGGAATGTCCGATTGGCGGTTCAGTTGGTGGTCCCTCTGGTGACCTCTACAGACTGACATGATGCGGCCGGTCTTCCCACAGGCCCGACACATGGCTGTCCAGAATCTGCATTTTGAGCATTGGTGGCGGCCGCTACAACCCAGGCACCTAACAAAGGGATCTGCCTTGTAAGTTGTCCCATGTTGATTGTCGCTGCGGCACTGCTGGTCATCGTGCCATTGAAGCTTGTTCACTTCTTGGCTACTGTCAGAGTCTTCAGCATGTGCAGCATCCTCGTGGTGGAGGGCCCCCTCGTGCTGTGTAGTTTTGGTGGGCTGCATGGCTTTCATGGCCCCACTGGTGGCTTTATTCGCCATGATCTTCTTCAACGCATCTGGAAATGATAAAGTCTCTTTGGCGAAGAGCTTCTGTTGCAGCTCTTCATTTCGGAGGCCAAAGACAAGCTGGTCTCAAAGCCTCTCTTGTACATTGGAGTACTAGCACAGGTGTGCAGCCTGCCTCAAGGCCACGATGAATTCGGAAGAGGTTTCACCTGGCTGCTGAACCCTTTGTTGGACTGTGTGCTGCCAAACTATTACTGAAAGCTTGGGCTGGAAATGGTTGCCAAGCTGTTTCTTCAAGTCCGTGAACATTACAGATTCCAGTTGTGTCAGAGCAAACAAGTTCTCTGCAAAGTTGAATGTTGCTGAGCCGCAAACACACAGGAGCATTGGGGTCTTCAGGCCGTGTTTGGTGACTTGATTGGCACGGAGATGGTTCTCGACCCTGGAGATTTACTGGGTGAGTTACATCAAATTCTTCCAGCTTTCCGACCTTCGCCATTTTGGGGAAGTCTTCGCGGCTGGGGCTCATTGTCTTCTTGTCCTGCTCCTCCATAGGCCCAAAGACTGATCCACAGTGCTCGAGGTCACTAGTGTGGCTGTGCTAGGATGACTGTGGGGGGGAGGAATCGCTTTCCTGCCAGGTGTGTTCAGGCCTTACCACTAGTGACTCTCAGCTCTTCGGGAAGAGCAGGATCCCACCTTCATCGCCAGTGTTGTATACTGGGTTCATTGCTTGAGAGACAAGACGAGGCGAGTGAGTTCAGTCAGGAACATTCTTTATTTGCTTGCAGGAACTGAACTGGGAAACAGGGCTGTGAATGCAGCTATTTATACCTTGGCCTCTAGGTGGCAGCCAATAGGTTTAAAGCAACCTATTGCTGCCCTAGAGGCAGCCAATGGCAGTGCTGGAGACAGGTTATCTGAGGAGCTGGGAGCCATTAGCCAGTTTCTTGCTTAAGCAACCTTCCAGCATTCAAACCCCAAGTGGTACACTCAGCAAAACAAGATCCAATACATTATACCTAGATCTATGTTTATTAAGTCTTTTGATGTCTAGAAGCCAAATTCTTAAGTGCTGTATTGTATGTCAGGCTTCATTATACATTTTTAATGTGTTGTTATGCCATCAATCCTTGAAACTGCTGTGTAAAGTTGTTACCACAATTACTGGCTTGAGCTAATTTTGAGAGCTGGACCCCTAGCTGTATTTATTTGGCAGGAAGGATTTGCTTTGATCATGAAGAATGATTATTAAAAGCCATAACCCCTCATGAACTTATGCTTTTAATGACATTTGTTGATTAGAAAAAGTCCTATTAGAAGTGTTCTGATTTTTGCCTACTATAGACAAATACAACTCTTCTACATGTTCACTTCAAAAAAGGTATCCATAAGTTAAGCAATATAAAATCTCTCATATATAATTATCCTAGGCTTTAATAAAGATAAAGCAGAGTTTAGATCAAGAAGACCAGATATAAATATCCAAGCCAACATCTCACCAGTATATGCAGCATCTGGAATATGGAGGAAGCTTTTTATGTTTATATACAAACATATACAAGTTCCATTATACATTTTATGACATATAGACACTTCAGTAACATGTATAAGCAGACATATTCTCCTTCTCTCCTTCTCTCCTTCCTTTCTTCCTTCCTCCGTCCCTCCTTCCGTTCCTCCATCACTTCCTGGGGAAAAAAAGGAATTGCATGTTTTACTTTTGTAAGTATATTAACAAGACAATGGTTAGCCAATTATTTTATCTTGTTTTAATACTTTGAAAAAGTGTTCGTATTATAGAAATGACTTTCGCTACTTATGTGAACTTTTCCATGAAAAACCCAGGGGAATCAGTTTACAAGAAAGATAATAGAAATAGAATAAAAAATGAAGCTATCATTCTACTGGTTATTTTCAGCTGAGATATTTATGGAGAGCTGGTCGAAAATACAGTTGCTTGGGTGACATATCATAAGCCAAGCTCATTTGTATTTTCTGAATTAGGTACTTTGTCCTAGAATGCTTGGGACTGACATTTTCAGTGCTAATGTTTCTCAGTAACCCCTTTTGCAGGGCTTGTACAATCATCATGCCAAATTTTCCTGATACAAAACTCAAAAAAAGTGGAATTATTTTGAAATAAAAGAACATATGAAATTTACAGTGTGGCATCTTAAAATATTCTTAATGCACCTTTAAAAGCAACAATCTCAGCCCCTCAATAAAAAGCCCATCTTGAAAAAATATCTAAATGAAAACCCTGCCTTCACTGTTCCCTCCAAAATTGTGCAACACTTTTGCACTTAAAGTTCATCCTGTATATGGCTAGTAGAGCTATGTAGCACTTCACATTTTACCATATGCAGTTGCTGTGTGATCTGAGGAAAAGATTCTGCAGCCTTAATTGTTGTTGCAGAAAATTGGTTCTGCCCGGTGTGCAATGCCCAATAAACCAGACATTAATGTGGAGATTTGCAAAACCTTTATTCTTCACATAAGAAAGGATGCAGAAGTATCATTCCCAATAAATCTGTGCAAAGGCCACTCCTGAAATAGTACAGTTTTTGATAGATACTTCTCCATAAACTCACCTTAAATCAATCCCTCTTAGGTCATCCTATAACCTTAACAAGGTGTGTTAATATTGTTTAGTTTGCATATGCAATGTCCAGCAGTCATCAGCACATTTGCCCCTAATTTCCAGTAACAAGTGACATAGCCATAATTAGTACATTAGCCACCCCACCCCAAGATTCTCTTTTCTCAAACAATTTCCTTTGACATATCTGTAAATTCTCTATATATATTAGCATGTTCATCTGTTCTTTGTTCTTGTGACTCTCAGGTTTTCTGTGCACACAATTGTCTGGTTCCATCCTGAGCAGGCATATTCTGAGGATTTTACTACCTAGCTAAGATGTTTCCATTCCTTCCCATGTACTAAACATGTCTGCAAATAATAATTCTCCATAAAGTCTACAATTTTCCTTCATATTATGTCACAGACAGGTCTTCATTCATGCTTCTATGTACTCTGAAGGATCTTGGATGCTGAATATGAAGCACTGCATATAAGCAGCATGAAAGAAGCAAGTAACTTTATAAGAAACCATTTCTGTAATCTATTTTGATCACTAATTATATAGTGGACTTAAGTAGGGATGCAAAAGAAACAACCTCTAGACTACATTATAGATAATACATATATATAAGGGATGAAATGAATCTCTTCCATACTGCAACTATCACAGATATATCAACAAGTATATTTATTTCGTATCACTGGCAATAACATTCACTAATTCTATAACAAGTCAGCTGAATAAACAAACTGCTTAATCTCTGTTTAAATGCAAAACATTAATTCAATAAAGACTTACTGAAATCATAAGGGAAAATCTTGGAAGGACTAGAACAATGATAAACTGGGGGTACACAATCCTACTAGCAGCCATTTTGCAGAATAACAGAGCTGGAAGGGACCTTGGTATTCTTCTAGTCCAACTCCCTGCTTAAACAAGAAACCATATACGATTAGAGACAAATGTTTGTCCAATCTCTTCTTAAAAATCTCCAGTGTTGGAATACCGATACTGTGTATAGTCTTTCTAGCTGTGTTTTAATAGATTGTCATGAGCAGTGCTTTTTTTCTTAAAAAAAAAAAAGGTGCTGGAACTCAGAGGTGCTGTCATTGGGAGCAATGCCAGTGTCTTGCTACGACGTCGTCGCCCGTCCTTTGCAATCCCACCCCTGCGGCTTGGAGCCACATGCCATGGGAATTCCCCTCCCCACAGCTACCGTAGGGATTCCCCTCCCTGCAGTTGCCACGCCATGGCCAGTGCTGAGCCCCCACCTGGAGCTGCTCCAAACCCCGACCCAGAACTGTGTTCCTCATGGCAGTGGTCTCCAGCACTAAAAAGTCTCTTTCCAACCACATCCAGAAAAATTTGTAACAAACATTGGAATTCTCAAGGCCATGTTTGGAATTTCCCAGCAATCTGTTACTGGAAGAAAAAAGCAATCCCTGCTGCGTTACTGATCCCAGAGAAGCATTTGCATGTATGCAGGTATCCTTAGGGTGCCATAGTTTTGGATGAGAAATATTGGTTGCAAAGTTGGCATTTCTGGATGTAATACAGATATTTTGGACTTATTTTTGTTTCTTTGCATGTTTGATATTTTTAAAAAGGCATATGCTACTGACTACACTTATGCACATATGTAACATCTTTTGCTAGGATATATGACCACTTCTTGTCCAGAATGTGAAAAGTGAAAGATTGTAACTAAACAAAATTTTAATGTACAGATAATACCACCAGAAATTATTTTAGCCTTTTTAATAAATATTGTTATTGATGTTAAGCTCACCATGGAAAACATCATAGATTGTTATGTATATACTAGGTTAATTATTTAAAGACTGAAGTGCAACATAACTAGATTCTAAATAATCTATTTTTCAAAACACACAACAGTCCAAACAGTAAAAGTAAAGTCCAAATTAAGAATATTTTATTCTTAAAAATTGTTTAATTTAAAGTGGCTTAGTTGTAATAGATGGTTATAGCTTCAAAATAATTTTCAAGAGTGTACAAAAGATACTATTTTTTTTCTAGCATCAGCTAAATTAGACATATTACATTGAGAAAAATGTTTCTCATTTCTTTCCTGTTACCTTTATTGATTTCATTGCAGAGATGGTAACATAGGAAATAGATTATTTTGTTATCTAATTTTATCTTCCAAAAGACAGAAGCAGATGGAAAATGTGAAGTTCTTTCCTGTTGGCTTTTTTCAATTAGCTGTTTTAGATTCTAAAAGTTTAGTTGCTAAAGAAGTAACCTGTCAATAATTTTAATGTCCTCCTCTAGTGCAGGGTAAGCAACCTTGGTTCATTTATGACTCAAGGACTTCAACTCCCAGAATTCCTGAGCCATCATGGCTCAGCTTGGAAACCTCTCTCTTTTCCCTCAGTGTGACTGGCTCAGGATTTCTCAGAGTTGAAGTCCACGAGTCATAAAAAAGAGCCAAGATTGTCTACTCCTAAAGTCAATAGAGGGAGCTTTTATTTTTCTTTTTGCAAAAAAACAGGTGCCGGAATGCCGTTCTGAGCATTCTATGAGAAGAAAAGCCCTGGATATACTGATTGGTAAATTAATTGATGACAAGCATATTACTGAAATGTGAATATATCTTCTTGAAGGCAAAAGTCTACAATTAAATATAAAAAAATATTATTTTCTTATTCTTCTTGGTACTCTACGTGAACACCAAATATAATTGCTTTTACAAAAAAAATATGCAGTGTTGCTCAGAGACTAGAAAAAGAAACCCAAGCCAAAATAATATTTGATTTAGGATTTTTCATTTATCTAAAGCATTTTATTCAGGATTTTATTTTATAATAGCAAGTTGACTGTGTTTTATCTACTTTTATTACAAAATCCATCTGTACCTTAATAAATAAAAAAAATGTAAGCATCTAGACCACGGGTGTCAAACTCGATCACGTCACATGACGTATCGTGACTTTTTGCTTTTGAGAATGGGGTGAGTGTGGCCTGCATGTGATGCATCTGACCCCTGGGCCACCAGTTTGACACTTCTAACCTACACCCTTACTTTTATTTTAATGAAGTAGAAACATGATGGCAGATGTTCATAGGAGATACTACTGTCCAGAGTGAATTAAATATATACTGCTATAAAGTATTTTTGATGATAGTTCTGGTCAATTCATGTTTATTTTTTTTTAAAAAAATCTTCTACAGAGCAAAGTACAGTGACCAAATAAATAAATTTACAACACTTGGGCAGGTATGAATAGATCTGGATTTTTGCTTTGCTCAGATTCTTTTTTAAAACCTTCTTTACTTCTGGTTTAAAAGAAATGCTGTTAAATTATTTTGGAAACAACATTAATCTGCATTGTGTAGGTTCAATTTCTAGCATACAGAAGTCCATATTGTACCATTTACAGTAGTGCCAGGTAATTTCTAAAAATAAAGTATCATGAAAAAAAGTTATAAAATTATTTGAAACTCTCAAGTTAGTAAGATACATAGAAATTCAAAGAGTTCATGATGACTTCATTCAGAATTCTCTCAGCCAAGAGTGCTCCCCCACCAACCATAACCACTAGCAAATACTGTAACTACATTATTTATTAGTGAAAAGACATTATTTTTCTTTTCATCTTTCTTTTTTTGTTTTTTGTAAATATTTTATTGGTTTATTTAACATAAATCACTCAATAATTAGTAAACAGTGTGTTGTCTGGTTAACATTTGTAAAACAATCTTTAACAATTAATTTCTATAATCTATATTCCATATATTGATTTCAGTTGATTTTCCCTTTCTTTGCAAACATTAGATTAATACAATTTTCATTATTTTGATAAATAACAGTTAAGTGTATAGTTTTTCCAATAATCCTAAAAATAATAATCATATTGATCTAATATTTCTTTTCTTATTAGTAATTTTGGTTGCCTTATCATAAATCCTGTTACAGTACTTATTTCAGTTAATTTCTTCCCCCAAGTTCTAAATATTATTACTGGTGACAGTTTTCTCAACAATTGATTATATTTATATTGGTGGATTTAATTCTATTTATTTAATATAAGCCCTCTCACACTTTTATATTTCTTAAGCAATATATTTCTTAAGCAATAGATAAAAGAGTAGAAAGAGAAAAAAAAAGAAGAGAGAGACGAAAAGGAGGGAAATAAAAGGAAGAAAAAAGACAAAAGCAATGAAATACAAAAAATAACATACTATTTGAAATATGTATCCCTCCTAACTTAATATATATTTATTCTCTCAATTTCTTATTCTTTTTAACCATAGCTGAGAATATATTTAATCTATTTAAACTTTTAAGCATTCCATTCAATAGATCTAATCATTTAATCCTTTAATTCTAATTCAAAACACATTTTTTATGCTTTTCTTATCAGTCACACTTAAATACCTAGAACATTTAATTTGTTTAAATAATTTCAGCTTTCTTTTTTTTTTTACAGAAAGGAAAGAAACATATTGCATTAATTAAAAAAATTCATCCCAAAGTTTTATTTTATTCCAAAGTTTTTCTATTCTTTAGCCATATTCAAACAAATGCTTCTTTTTTAAGTATTCTCTCTAATAAGTCCCATCATCTATTTTCTTAGTTTCCATTTTAATCTTTTTTTGTCTGGCCAGTGACTTTCTTCATCGATGTATTTTGCTGGGTCATTCATTTTTCTGTGAAGTATTTTTTCTCGTCTTTTTTCTTATCTTCAAAGTTGCTTGGGCACATTAAAATGTAGGATATCTGATCTCCCACTTGAATTAAATCATGATTTTTTTATTTTATAAGGTTCTATCTTTAAGTCTCTTTCCTCAGAATTATGTTCAGTCATCTCTGCTGTATTTTCCTGAGAAATTTCTTGGAGTGAAATTAAAATGGAGATAAGTTGGTTCATACTTTCAAAGTTTTCTGTACTTCTTTGTAGTTTAAAATCATTGTCCTTTGAAATAGTTGCCACTTATCATATATTTCCTCTTGTGAAGTATTCATTGCCTAAGGTTTGTTAGTCTCACTTTATTTACACAGCTGTGTTTATTGAGAATTTTGAAGGTCAGAGATCCTCCAATAATCCTCACCCACCAGTAGATGTCAGCATTTGTTCATTTTTCAGATCTTTCTAGTCTTTTTTCTCTCTAAAGGGTAAGTTTCGCCACTTCCAATAACCAAAAAGGTGGGGGTAGAAACCCCTCCTCCTTTTTTCGAAGATCTCTTATTTTTGGGAATTTCTTCTTCAGGAAAATAGGTAGGATAGAAAAAATCAATATTCTTACCCAGATTGAAATGTACTGTTAAAATTTAGCTTAAAGTAGAGCTTGTGACTTCTGTTGTTTGCAGCTATGGCTAGACAGAGGAATTAGCTAGCCTTTTCTTCTGTTGGTTTCTGGAAGGCTTCTCCTGGACCATTCGGGGAGACCACCATCTCTCCTAAGTCCCTGGGATTTTCTTCCTTCATTCCACCTCTCCAGGATGGGTTCTGGCCCCTTTAGGTCCCCAAATAGAAAGAAATTCAGCCAAAAGGTTTGGCATTCTGAATCTTCCAACTGCTTCGCTGTAAACAGGAACAGAAAGTCTTTTCTTTTCATTTTTCAATAATACACAATAAACCCCTTCCTTCCTTGATATTATTTCCTTGAAGGTATTTTTAGTTTTAAATTCTCTTTTTGGGTTAAGCTTTATAAAAATTTCTAGCTGTCTCATTTTAGGTAACATCATCTAATCCTTATCTTACTCATTTGTCTAATATATCAACAAGCTCAATCATATTACTGTATCTATACAGTCTCCTGGATATTAAAATAGCACAAAAGACACTACTGTGTTCTATTGGATCATTTTCATTGGTTTCAAATCATAATATCTCTAATGTCAAAGTGATGGCATTTCTGGTTTTTTCATTTTTGTTGTTGAATTTGTTTTATTGTGAGAAACCTTTGTTCAGCTTCTGAAGAATACTATAAGTGTTTTTGTAAAAAGGTGATTTAAAATACTAATTAATTCCTTATTTGGTAGCAAAATATTAATCGTTCATAAATCCAACCAGCTTTTTTTCTAACACCATGTATATGTTGATTTAATTTTACCATAATTTGAAATAATATTTTAAGTAGTTTCTATAATTAAAAATTGTGGAAGCATAGAATATCTTCTTCTATATGAATGCATTAAAAAAGTAAGGAAAAAGAACCAAAATGTTAAGATCACTATGTTCCAATTTTAGAGTGTTATGCTTACTGAAAGAATACAAAATAATATGTTAGGATATTTGTGAATATATTCTCAATTATCAACATTTTTGATATCCCAACTATTTCTTTCTCTCATTCTCAAATATCTTTTCAAGCTTTTTCCAGTATAGAGAGGCTTGTCTGCCATGTTGTGCATATTGTACATGAATTAATTAAAGATGAGCCTCTCTGAAAAAAAAACTGAAGGAACATATAGTGGTGGGTTGTTGTTGTTTTAGAAAAAGCTTTTAAAGCTAAGTGCTGAAAGTCTTCTGCATTGAAAGATGAATCTTTCAGTATTCCTGCCTCATGTTATTTTAAAGTCTAAAGTTCTTTCCATTTGGTTTATGAATTTATGAAGGCACCAAGAAAGATATATTTCCCTCCATAGTAAGTAGTAGGGAAGCATGAAGCAACACTAGCTCTGCTTCAGCAAGACACTGGCTGGATGTGTCAAAACATTCAGCCTCACTGCAGCATTGAGATGGAGTTTATTCACACCTATATAAGCAGGCAAGCAAACAAGGAGGGCCATTTACCAACCCTGTCTATGACCCTGGATTACCACTACAAGTGGCTTTTCCAGGAATGGAGCTATTTGGATCAGCTGCAGTTTCTGACCTGAAATCAACCCTGTTATATCTTAGCATGATGTATATATAAATTCTAAATGTATGATCTAAGTTCTGAAGTCATGGGGAACTACTTCTCATTTGTTTAAACTGGCTTAAAGTATGGATTCTGTATGACTCACTGTCACTTAGGTAAAATATAAAAAATGACTTTGTATCAGGAAAACAGAGCTATTATTTAACCTTATCTTTATCTTACATCCAGTACTTTTGAAATAAACAATACATAGGATATTTAAGAAGGTTGAAAGCCTGTAGAGTTAAAGTAATCAGGTGCTTAACAGCAGCTTTAGAAATTACTTCTTGTGGTTTCTTTTCTCATGAGAGGGATTTAGCTGAATTTAAGTGAAATAAGTAATTCTGGATGTTGGTTAAGTACATGCTATACTTTTTATTACCATAGAAGCTGTGAAGGCTAAAATCAATGATTTTATAAAAATGGTTGTGATTTTCTTTTATTTTTCAAGTACATGCACCTTATTTGTAGGATACATAAAATTTGTTTTTTTATCTTTCAAGTATTCTGCATTTTTTTGATTGTTTTTAAATTTTACAATGCATGCTGCCCAGAATTTCTTGTAAGAGTGGGCAAGTAATTTGGGTTGCTATAAAAATCAAATGAACAAAAAATAAATTTGGCATCCTTTGAAACACCCCCCAAATTCAGGGTATTTCAGACTATTTTCCTCAAAGCAAGATATGTGGTCATATCTTTCTCTCCATAATAAGTAAGTAAGGATGCATGAAGCAACTCTTCAGCAAGACACTTTATTTGGATGTATCAAAACATTCAACATCACCACAGCATTGAGATGGAGCTCATTCAACACCTATATATCAGTTATATCAGTTATATTATTTCTGATATTATTGAACATTTTATGAGCAATGGGATTAATTTCATACTCAGATTAAGTTATTATAATCTCTTAGCATAATGCACAATTGTAACACATTGTTAACACTCACTAGCCAAATTTATACCTTATTTAGTAGAGGAGATGAAGTCTACATTTGCAACTGAATATTTGATCTAATTCAACAAAGCCTTCCATACTGTTTTATTATTTTTGAATTATCAGAGATAGAACAGAACAGAACACAACAGAACAAAACAGAATAGAATAGAATAGAGCTGGAAGGGACCTTGGAGCTTTTCTAGTCCAGCCCCCTGCTCAAGCAGGAGAACCTATAGCATTTCAGACAAGTGACTGTCTAGTCTCTTCTTAAACATCTCCAGTGATGGAGCACCCATGATTTCTGAAGGCAAGCTGTTCCACTGGTTACTTGTCCTCACTGTTAGTGTTAGATGTTTTTGTGCCAGCCATGGCAGTTCCCAAAAAGGTCA
>JAKJMR010000994.1:60988-73538 GCA_024449315.1 Daboia siamensis | reverse complement strand
ATAGAATAGAATAGAATAGAATAGAATAGAATAGAATAGAATAGAATAGAATAGAATAGAATAGAATAGAAATAAGGAATGGAACGGAACAGAACAGAACGGAGTAGAGTAGAGTAGAGTAGAGTAGAGTAGAGTAGAGTAGAGCTGGAAGGAACCTTGGAGGTCTTTTAGTCCATCCTGCAGCTCAAGAACCTATACCATTTCAGACAAGTGATTATCTAGTCTCTTCTTAAAAACCTCCAGTGATGAAGCACCCATAACGTCTGAAGGCAAAGGTGTTCCACTGGTTGATTATCCTCACTGTCAGGAAGTTTCTTCTTAGTTCCAGGTTACTTTTTTCTCTTTGATCAGCTTCCAACCATTGTTTTGCGTCCTTCCATCTGGTGCTTTGGTGAACAATTTAGCCCCCTGTGCCTTGTGGCAGCCCCTCAGATGCTGGAACACTGCTGTCATGTCTCCCCTATTTCCTCTTTTCTTTAGACTAGCCCAACCCAAGTCTTGCAGCCGTTCTCCATATGTTTTAGTCTCCAGGCCTTTCATCATTTTAGTTGTGAACTTCTTCTGTGAACTTTTTCCAAGGTCTCAACATGTTTTTTGTAGTATGGTGATCAAAATTGCTTGCAGTATTCCAGGTATGGCAGTAGACCTTATATCATCCCAAATAGTTGTCCAGTCAAATAGTTGTCCAGACTATCCTTGAAAACCTTGAACACCCACAAGTCTGGGAAGCAAGCTGTTCCGCTGGTTAATAGTTCTCACTGCCAGGAAGTTTCTCCTTAGTTCCAGGTTGTTTCTTTCTTTCACAAACTTCCACCCACTGCTTCTAGTCCTACCCTCAGGTGCTTTGGAGACTAAGTCAACCCTCTCTTCTCTATGATGGCCCTCAAGTACTGGATGAGAGCTATCACATCACTCCTAATCTGTCCTTTCCTTAGGCTAGACATATCTAGCTCCTCGTAAAGGTTCCTTCGAACTTGTGGGTTGGTTTCTGAACATTTTGTTACTAGATAAGGTGAGGTGAGGTGAGGTGAGGTGAGGTGAGGTGAGGTGAGATGAGATGAGATGAGATAAGATAAGATAAGATAAGATAAGATAAGATAAGATAAGATGATAAGATAAGATAAGATAATCTTTATTGTCATTTTTTTTTTACTGTGGGCACAATGGCGCACATCAAAAATGAAATTTAGTTGCCCCCTCTCAAAGTGAGACACATACATGACACCCACCTAAAACATACTACATACCAGATATGTATAGAGCCACACTCCAACATATACATAACAAATAAATATTAAATACTGTCCATCTTGAATATGTAACGGAAGGAGGAAGCCTGAGAGTTCACAAGGTTAATGCTGTATGGAATGAAACTATGGCTGAATCTGGATGTTCTGCTGCAGATACCACGAAGCCCCCTTCTCCCGGAAGGGAACAAGGAAAACAGGTTGTGAAGAGGATGAGTAGTGTCCCAGACAATCTTACGGACCCTCTTCAAGCAACGCTTCTGTGCTATGTCCCGGATGAAGGGGAGGGAACTACCAATGATCTTTTCGGCCATCCTCACCACTCTCTGCACTGCCTTCCTGTCTGAAGCAGGGATGCTTCCAAACTGGACTGTGATGCTGTATGACAGGATGCTCTCGATTGTCCCCCTGTAGAAAGTGGTCAGAACAGAGGAAGGAAGATCAGCTTTTCTCATGCGATGCAGAAAGTGCAGGCATTGCTGTGCCCGCATCACCAGTTTCTCACTGTTGAGCGACCAAGCCAGCCTACTTGTTAGCTGCACACCTAAGAATTTGATGAATTCAAATCAGATCAGATCAAATACTAAGCTAGGTAACATCTTCAGCAGAGTTTAGGGGATGGCAGTTCCATTTGTCCCATGTAGGACAAACATCACATCAATTAAAAACCAGGATCCACAAACACAAGGATCCCAAATCCTTAATCTCTACCCACACCAAAACCAAACAACACAAAAATTGGCCATGTTACCACCTGCCATGCTTGTTAGTTCATCGAAGGTTGGCACTCCACAAGGAATTCCATCAATGGACATATCAAACCACAACCAGCCTACAAACCCCTCAGAATCCATATCAACACTACAGCCAAGCAGAGACAGCACCAAACCTCAACCAACCCATGCAAGCCCCCCCCCCCCCAGCTGCTGTTCACCTCCCAGTGATCTGACCTGATGTAGCCTCCCCACAAGGTCCTCACTTGACACACCCACACCAGAAAGCCCTTATAAACAGAAAAAACACTGACATCCCCTAAACTCAGCTAAAGATGTTACCTAGCTTGGTAATGAAACATTTGGAAGTGCTACCTTCAAGCTGTGTCTTTCTGACAATAAATCTGTAGAATAAGGGCTGTTTTGTGTAGACAGCTCAGAAAGCCATCTTTGACCAGAATGGAATAACTCGCTGTGACCAACTCACCATGGCCAGCTCACCATGGGACAATTTGCTGTAGGACAATTTAACAATTCTATTTAATTATTTAAAATAATTTTTAAAAAATATTTTATTCTTTGCCATTTACATTTCATTGAGTCTCTCCTTTTGCTGCATTTCTTTAATGATTTTACTCCACTATTTGTTTGATATTAGTGTAACTCTTGTCCCGCAGTGAGTTGGCTGTAACAAGTTGGCCATGGCGAGTTGGCCATGGCGAATTGTCACAGACCTATCTTTGACTCATGTGTGGAATCAAAATGGTAAATCAATAGATAAGCCATTAAATAAATGTAAATGTAAATCAATAGGTAAATCAATGAAATGGTAAACAAATCTAGCTTGAAAAATGGCACTTCACAACTGAAGCTAGACAGAACAGGCCTTAAATGATCAAATTGCTTTCTTCAAAGCTTCAGAGAGTTAAAATTACTTGTATTTATAATCTGGCTGACCTCCGACGCTTCTCCTCCTCACTCTCATTATAAAATTGCTGGCTATCAACCTGCTCTGACACTATTCCCGGATTAAGAGCAGTCTTCATTTAGCGTCATCACACAGCATGATAACCCCAATTTCACCCCCACTCCTAGACAGCATATGATGGAGCCTCCTCATCTCCAGACCGAAAATTAATGCAGCGTTCCCTGCTCTTTTCTGTATCCCAGATGACGTGCTAGATACAAACACAGATGGTGCTGAAGAGATTCAGGCCTACACATCATTAGGATATTTTTCTATCATCACAGATGGCTGCCTCTTCAGCGCTTACTGCTGAGTGTGATGCATTTTTAATTATGGGAGAAGTTGTGGCGTTCTCACACTGGAAAGGTTTTACCCCAGTGTGTGAATCCAGACCACAAAGGGTTAAGAAAGCAGAATGTCAACTATCCGGCTAGCAAATTCAATACTGAAAAAACTCTATGGAGTTGAAGTGCCACAAGAGATAAACTTTATTGAATACACATCCAGCACTGAAGGAGCAAAATCAACTCATAATTTTCCCGTGCAAAAATCTGGTTAACAATAGCTTTTTATAACAATAGCTTTTTATAATCCCCACCCATCACGTTGCCCAATCACATCTCTTTGCTTTGTTGTGGGAATGCTCCACTTCTTTGTCAGACACCTGCTTTTGTGACCTTGGGTCTCACAGCCCATGGATGGCTTCTTGACATTCCCATTTCTTTCCCAGGCTTCCCCTCCCCCCTTTTTCTATGTCAAGTTGAGTAGCGACAGAGGTTAGCAAGCATCTTAGCAATTCAACCTTGACACAGAACTTAACACAATGTATGCCCTCAGTAAGTCTATTCTATTGCCAAAAAGTTCATACCAATAGGAAACTGCAGATATTTAATTGAAATATTCCTTCTTGTAATTTCAGTTGAATGATGAATGAATGAACCTTTATTGTCAAAGTACAACCATGTATACACTGATATTGGCTGAGCCTCCCTTTGTGCCCCACACCCCAATTCACAGTGACAACAAACCCACCATCTTGTTACACCAGGTGAGCTAATTGCACAACACACCGGCCTCACAAGTCAATCATACATAAAGTTATTTCCCATTCAAGATCCTGACAGCCCATGGAAAGAAGCTGTTCTTCAGCCTGTTGGTACGGCTGGCTATACTCCTGTATCTCCTACCCAGGGGGTGAGTCCTCCCTGAGAATTTTCCTCACTCTTCCAAGGCAGCGAGCCCTGGAAATGTCATCCAGTGGTGTCAGGGATCAGCCCACAATGTTTTGTGCTGTGCGCACCACCCTCTGTAATGTTTTCCTATCCACGGCTGTCAGACCAGCATACCAAACCACAGTACAGTACGAGAGGACGCTCTCTATAGTAGACCAGTAAAAGAGGGTCATAAGCCGTTGTTCTACCCCAGGGGTGGCGAACCTATGGCACGTGGGTCAGAGGTGGCACTCAGAGCCCTCTCTGTGGGCACACATGCCATTGCCCCAGCAGAGTTCACCAGAGTAGTGAGCACATGGTGTTTGGATGCAATAGGGCAGGAAGTGAGTGAGCAAACAGTGTTGGTCCCCCAGGGTTGCCCTGGAGATGGCAAGGGACTGGCCCTGGCCACGCTCACCCAGTCTGCCATGACCACTGCAGCCACACCCACCCAGTGGGCCACGCCCTCCACACCCCCTGCTGAATTTAAAGGAGGAAACTCTTTCCACACAGCCCCCCCCCCCCAATGTAAAGTGGGGCAGGTTCCTCTCTTTTCCTCCAGAAGTCTAGCACCATCTCCTTCGTCTTGCCGATGTTCAGGTGCAAGTTGTTCTCTAGACACCAGATGGATAGTTTTTGTACCTCCCCCCTGTACGCTGTTTCATCTCCACCTGTAATAAGACCCACCATGGTAGTATCATCTGAGAACTTAATGATCACAGTAGATGGGTCAGATGATACACAATCGTATGTGTACAGTGAGTAGGGGCTAAGCACGCAGGCCTTAGAAAGTCTTTAATCCAATCACAAATGGAGGGGGGGAAATTCAAGTCAGTCAGCTTTTCAATCAGGATGCTCGGCAGAATGGTGTTGAAAGCCGAGCTATAACCAATGAAAAGCATCCTGACATAGCTTCCAGGTTTCTCCAGATGGCTTGCTACAGAATTTAGAGCAGTAGCTATGGCATCGTCTGTCGACCTATGGCATCGACTTCGACTGATGTTTGTCAAAGTCCAGTGGGAGGCATGTCCTAAGATGTTGGAGAACCAGCCTTTTGAAGCATTTCATCACTACAGATGTTAATGCAACAGGTCTGTAGTCATTCAGATACTCAATTGCTGTTTTCTTCGGGACTGGGACAATGGTAGCTGCTTACAAGCACGATGGTACACAGGCCATTCGCAAGGAGATGTTAAAGACCCTTGTCAGGACCCCTGCTAATTGATCAGCACAGTTCTTAACCACTATCCCCAGCATCCCATCTGGGCCTGCAGCTTTGCTGGGATTCACAGCCTTCAATACAGCTTTCACTTGATGTTCACACAAGGTAAGTGGCTGAGAATCAGAAGGCCGGCCAGCAGAGGCTACGGGGTCTGGTCTTTTCACCTTGTAGCGAGCGGAGAAGATACTCAGCTCCTCTGCCAATGAGGCATCGGTATTAACTGTGTTCCTCATAATGCCCTTAGGGTTGGTTAGGTGCCGCAGTCCCTGCCACACTTGCTTCAGATTGTTGTCTGCTAGGTGGTTCTCCACCTTATATTTATATTGTTGTTTCGCCATCCTAATACTTCTTCTGAGGTTTGCCCTGGCCTCTCCATATGTGTCCCTGTCCCCTGCCTTAAAGGCAGAATCCCAGGCTCTCAGGAGTGTTCGTACCTCTGCAGTCATCCAGGGTTTGCAATTCCCGTAAACTCTAATGCACTTTTCTGTTGTCACGCTGTCGGTGCATACTTTGATATAAGAGAGTACAGAATCTGTATATATATTCTTTGACTGAGAGCACCTGCTGGCCAGATTTTAACCCTTTTCGTGACTGTCTGCGTTTTGTTCCTGAGAGGGACAAGAACTGGCTCAAGTCCTGTTCTCTGCAAAACAAAACGCTTCTGTTATCTACAAAACAGAGATTGTCTCTGAAGAAGGCTGTCCTCATCACCTGTTACTCGTCCCAGCTTCTGCCCACCTAACAGTCCGAAAGCACGTAAAAATGCAAGTAGAAAAATAGGGACCACTCCGGTGGGAAGGGAACAGCATTCCGTGCGCCTTTGGCATCTAGTCATGCCGGCCACATGACCACGGAGAGGTCCTCAGACAAGCACTGGCTCTTCGGCTTTGAAACGGAGATGAGCACCGGCCCCTAGAGTCGGAAACGACTAGCACGCATGTGCGGGGGAACCTTTACCTTACCTTTTAGAGAGTCATTAGGGATGCAGTAGCTCAGTGGGTTAGGACGCTGAGCTTGTCAATCAGAAGGTCGGCAGTTTGGCGGGTCGAATCCCGAGTGCCGTGTAACAGAGCGAGCGCCTGTTGCTCGTCCCAGCTTCTGCCAACCTAGCATTTCGAAAGCACGTAAAAATGCAAGTAGAAAAATAGGGACCACTCCGGTGGGAAGGTAATAGCGTTCCGTGCGCCTTTGGCGTCTAGTCATGCCGGCCACATGACCACGGAGATGTCCTCGGACAAGCGCTGGCTCTTCAGCTTTGAAACGGAGATGAGCACCGGCCCCTAGAGTTGGAAACGACTAGCACGCATGTGCGGGGGAACCTTTACCTTTAGAGGCCACCTGGAGGTTTACCTGTTTCCTCAGGATCACCTGAGTAGTGAAAATGGGTGTGGAGCCTTCTTGGAACTGTTGAAAGGACCTTGTTGTAGACTGGAGATAGATGATCCCCCTCTGTTGAGGGAGGGCTGTTCAGTTTTGACATAGAGGGCTCTTTGACCCCCTTAGAAAAGATGAGAAAGAAGGAAAGATGAGAAAGAAGATGCACGGCTCTTGCTGAGAACAAGAGGAGCTTAAAGGCTGCAGGCAACAAACAGATTTTGTTCACTCAGCTGACAATCAGTAAGGCATTGCAACGGGTGACATGCAGCAGTGACACTAGCACTGGCACTCTAGAGACAATCTTCTTTTTTATCAGCAACAGAATAGTATGAAGCAGAAAATAATTCATTTTCTGGTCTTTATTTCTGGTCCCATTTTTTCCAAAAAAAAAGGCCTACCACAAAAAGTTATGATATAACCCTATACCAGACATGTCAAACACAAGGCCCGGGGGCCAGATCCGGCCCGCGAAGTGGTTTCATGCGGCCCGCGAAGCCATCCTGGAAACAGTGAGGGAACGGCCCCCACTGCCTTGGCCCTGGCCCAGAGACCCTCAGATCTGTCCCACTCCTGCCCAGGCCCCCATAGGCCCCCTTGATGCGGACGATGTAGAGCTGGCCACGCCCACCCAGGCCACACCCACCCGGCCCCCTGAGGGCAACGGCCATGCTCATGCGGCCCTCACTGAAATGGAGTCTGACACCCCTGCCCTATACCATTCCAGACAAATGGTTGTCCAGTCTCTTCTTAAAAACTTCCAGTGTTGGAGCATTCACAGCTTCTGGAGGCAGGTTGTTCCACTGATTAATTGTTCTCACTGTCAGGAAATTTCTCCTTAGTTCCAGGTTGCTTCTCTCCTTGGTTAGTTTCCATCCATTGCTTCTTATCCATTGCCTTCAGGTGCTTTGGAAAACAGGTTTTATTTATTTTTTATTTATTTAGTTAAATTTTTATACCGCCCTTCTCCCGAAGGACTCAGGGCGGTGTACAGGGCAATAAATATTACAATACAAAATACAAAAGTTAAAAACAATTAAATAATTATGCCCAATATATAAAATAGTTAAAACCATATTAAAACCCACCCCCAAACCCATCAGAACAGGCCGGCTTGCTCAAATAAACAGGTTTTTAGATCTCGCTGAAAGGTGAGAAGGTCGGGGGCCATCCGGAGCTCAACCGGCAAGCAGTTCCACAGGTCTGGCACGCCCTCCCCCTGGGGGCCACCAGTCGACATTCCCTGATCGGAGGCACCCTGAGGAGGCCCTCTCTGTGGGAGCGCACTGGATGGAGGAAAGTTGATGCTGGCCACAGGTGCTGCCGTAGGTAATCCGGACCCATGCTATGTAAGGCTTTATAGGTCATTACCAGCACCTTGAATCTCACGCGGATGGCAACCGGCAGCCAATGCAGCTCGCAGAGCACAGGTGTAACATGAGAGTATCGGGAGACCCCCAGCACAACTCGCGCGGCTGCATTCTGCACCAGTTGAAGCCTCCGAGTGGTCTTCAAGGGCAGCCCCATTTAGAGAGCATTACAGTAGTCCAAACGAGAGGTCACGAGCGCATGAGTGACTGTACGCAAGGCATCCCGGTCCAGATAGGGCCGCAACTGGCGAACCTGGGCAAAGGCCCCCTAGTCACAGCTCCTATATGATCTTCTAAAGAGAGCTGTGAATCTAGGAGGAACCCCAAGTTGCGCGCCCTATCTACGGGGGGCAATAACTCACCCCCCATAGTAAAAGATGGAATAATCTGAATTTCCCGGGATGCTGGCATGAACAGCCACTCAGTCTTGTCAGGGTTGAGCCGAAGCCTGTTCCTCCCCATCCAGACCCGGACCGCCTCCAGGCAATGGGACATCACGTCGAGGGCATCACTGGGGTGGTTTGGGGTTGAAATGAAAAGCTGGGTATCATCAGCATACTGATGATACCCAACTCCAAAACCACAAATGATCTCACCTTCATATAGATGTTGAACAGGAGAGGCAAGAGGACCAATCCCTGAGGAACTCCACAAATGAGAGGTCTCATGGTCGACCTCTGCCCCTCTGCCAACACCGACTGCAAACGTCCCAGAAGGTAGGAGGAGAACCACTGAAAAACCATGCCTCCCACTCCCAACCCTCTGAGACGCTGCAGCAGGATACCATGGTTGATGGTATCGAAAGCCGCTGAGAGGTCTAACAGGACTAGGACAGAGGAACAACCCCTGTCCCGAGCCCGCCAGAGATCATTCACCAGCGTGACCAATGCCGTCTCCGTGCTGTACCCGTGCCTGAAACCCAATTGGTACGGGTCCAGATAATCAGCTTCCTCCAAGAACAAAGGGAGCTGATGTGCCACCATGCTCTCAACAACCTTCACAAGAAAGCAAAGGTTGGAGACCGGACAAAAGTTGTTTAATACAGCTGGGTCCAGGGCAGGCTTCTTGAGGAGGGATCTCACCACCGCCTCCTTCAAGGCGGTGTGAAAACTACCCTCACTCAAGGAAGCAGTTATTACTGCCTGGAGCCAGCCTCGTGTCCCATCCCGGGCTGCATAAACCAGGTTGACCCTCTCTCTTCTTTATGGCAACCCCTGAGATATTGGAACAGTGCTATCATGTCTCCCCTCATCCTTCTCTTCATATCCAATTCCAGCAACCATTCCTTATATGTTTTATCCTTCAGTCCCTAATCATCTTTGTTGCTCTTTTCTGCACTCTCTAGAGTCTCAACAACTTTTTTACATTGTGGTGACCAAAACTGGATGCAGCATTCCAAGTGTGTCCTTACCAAAGGATTGTAAAGTAGTATTAACACTTGATGTGATCTTGATTCTATCCCTCTGTTAATGCAACCTAGCACTGTGTTGACTTTTTTGACAACACACTGCTGGCTCATATTTAAATGATTGTCCACTAGGACTCCAAGATCCCTACAGTTGCTACTATTGAGCAAGGTACCACCTATACCAGGGGTAGGCAACCTCAGCTCTTTTATGACTCATGGATTTCAACTCCTAGAATTCCTGAGTCAGCTATTCTGGGAGTTGAAGTCCATAAGTCATAAAAGAGCCAAGGTTGCCTACCCCTGACCTATACTATACCTGGTTTTTCTTGCCTAAATGTAGAACCTTACTTTTTCCACCATTGAATTTCATTTTGTTAGATAGCGCCCAGTGTTCAAGTCTGTCCAGATCCTCCTGTATCTTAAGTCTGTCTTCTGGAGTGTTGGCTTTTCCTGCCAGCATGGTGTCATCTGAGAATTTGATAAGTTCCCCATCTATCTCCTCATCCAAATCATTAATGAAGATATTGAAGAGCACTGGGCCCAGAACAGGGCCCTGGGGCACCCCACTACACACTCCCCTCCATGTAAATGCGGTTCCATTGAGGACCACACGCTGAGTACGGCCTGTCAGCCAGCTACGGATCCATCTGGTGGTGATGCTATCTAACCCACATTTTTCTATCTTATCAAGTAGTAGGTTGTGATCTACTTTATCAAATGCCTTACTGAAGTCCAAGTAAATTATATCCACAGCCTTCCTCTGGTCCGATCATTTTGTCACCTGCTCAAAGAATGCAATAAGATTTCGAAGATATTATATAGATGTCAAGCTATGAAGATTCCTTGCATTAGGACAGCCTATAGCTTGCCTATAGTTACGAGGAGGGAAGAAAAGGATTGAAATGGACAGGTGGTTTCTATCAGTGTGAAAACTGAGGTCACCGGACAGATGTTGTGACAGACAGAGAAATGCTTCTCATAACAAATGCTTGAAGACTAATTGGACAATGTGACCTGAACTGTCAGAGCAGGGAGGGAAAATCTTACACTTTTAATTATCTTTTTCCCTGCCATATTACCAGAGCTGGTTTCCCATTCTTTAGTGCCGGTATGGTTTGCCCAATAAAGTTTGTATTAGAGATCACAATATTTCCAGTGTGCTTACTTCGTTGGGTTATTCAACCGGAACATTGACAGCAGAATTTTTCCAGTATTGCCTCAATTAATGACTGGAGACAATAGAGTTTGATTTACAGAGTGATGGGCCACCTGACCAAGGATGGTTTCACTTAGAAGATTTGATTTGATTTTCTCTAAGTTTGTGGTGGATCAGTGCCTGCTTGTTTATATGTACAAAAATTTGTACCTATAAAAACCCAAGGTCCCTGCCACCTCTATTCCGATTGATTGATTAAAGGGCAAATCAAACAAATCTTCTGCTTATCCAATTAACAGCAAAAAGTCCAAACAGAGTTCTAAAATATTAACATTTATTAACATACATAAACATTTCACATCTCAATTCTTGGCCGTAAACGGGGTGAGCTCCCGTTCCTTGCTCCAGCTCCTGTCAACCTAGCAGTTCGAAAGCATGCAAATGCGACTAGATAAATAGGTATCACTTAGGTGGGGAAAGTTACTGCATTCTGTATTTCCATGCTTGCCACAGGATGACGGGAATGTCTCTCAGACAACATAAGCTCCCTCAGCTGAGAATTGGAGATGAGCACGGCCCCCTCCCCCCCCCGCCTGAGTCGGTCAAGACTGGACAGGGAAAAACTTTGAAACATTTAATATCACATTACAATATTTCATAGAATAGATAAAAAGGGCAAATTGATTTTGACATTTTCTTCTTTTGGATTTAAATAAACCCACGGCCCGCAAATACTCAGCCGTACTTGGATCTAGATAGACAGAGGTGCTGTAAAGGTAAAGCAATCCCCTGGAGTATTTCCGCTATCAATATGCCAAAGTCTGTTTTGAAGAAGACAGCAAGGAAGTTGCTCACTCCCAGAGACACCTGCTTCTCCAAATTCATCAACCAAATGAGTCTGTTCTCTTCAAATGTCGGCTTTTGAAGAAAGGTTTCTTCAGTTCTAAGAAGTTGTTTTTTTGATTTTTAATTAAAATTTGATTGGGAAAATCAAAACAGCGCACCCAGGGGTTGTGTTTCCTTTTAAAAACATCGTGAAATACTGCGTGAAATGGCTGCTCTTATTCCAGTTTAGATGCTGCTCCAGTCTAGACAGCTTGTGAAAGAGAGAAGGGAAAGAAGATTAAAAACTAACAGAAAGGATATATCAGGAATAACTAAGATTCCTTGGAGGTGGAGTGACCTGCCATCTCTGCTCCAAAGGTCCTGCAGAAAAGCTAGGATTTCAACCTTTTTCAAGAGAAAGAGGCAGTCCAACATTATTTAGGGGGAGCTGTTTAGGGGAGAGGGGCCATCTAAGACAACTTGCTGTGCCCAACTCACCAGAACTAACTCAATTCACCACGTCCAATTCGACATGGCCAACTTGACATGGGCCAACTCACCACGGGACAAGAGTCACACTAATATAAAAAAAAAAAATAAATAGTGGAATAGAATCATTAAAGAAAGGATGCCAAAGGAGGGACAAAATGAAATGTGAATTATAAAAACCGAAATATATTATTAAAATTATTTTCAAGGATTAGGTTGAATAGTTGAATTGTCCCGTGGTGAGTTATCCTGTGGTGAATTGGCCGTGGTGAGTTTTCCTGCAATGACTTGGCTATGACGAGTTGTCCTGGACGAGTTGGACATGGTGAGTTGTTCTGCAATGAGTTGGCCGTGGCGAGTTGTCCTGAAATGGGTTGGCCATGGTGAGTTGTCCTGCAATGACTTGGCCATGGTGAGTTGTCCTGCAATGACCTGGCTATGACAAGTTGTCCTGCAATGAGTTGGCCATGGCGAGTTGTCCTGGACGAGTTGGCCATGGTGAGTTGTCCTGCAATGAGTTGGCCATGGTGAGTTGTCCTGGATGAGTTGGCCATGGTGAGTTGTCCTG
>JAKJMR010000994.1:39827-52698 GCA_024449315.1 Daboia siamensis | reverse complement strand
GTCTAGACTCATAGGCATGTCAAACTGCCAGCCCACCAGCCGGATCCCTCATGCCGAAACTGCACCCATCCCATTGCCGTCAATGGGGAAAAAAGTCATGATATGTTGCATGATGTCACGTGACGTCGTAAGTTTGACATGCCTGGATAGCAATATTCCAGTATTTGAGGGGCTCCCACAAAGAGGTGGGGGTCAACCTATTTTCCAAAGCACCAGAAGGCAGGACAAGAAACAATGGATGGAAACTGATCAAGGAGAGAAGCCACCTGGAATTGAGGAGAAACTTTGAGAACAATTACTGTAACCAGTGGAACAGCTTGCCTTCAAAAATTGTGGGTGCTTCATCACTGGAGGTTTATAAGAAGAGGCTGGACAGTCACTTGTCTGAAATGGTATAGGAAAGGGGTGTCAAACTCAATTTCATTGAGGGCTGCATCAGCATTGCGGTTGCCCTCAGGGGGCCGGGTGGGTATGGCCAGGGTGGGCGTGGCTAGAGTGCATATGGCCTACTGGGTGGGCGTGGCTAGAGTGCGTATGGCCTACTGGGTGGGCGTGGCCAGCTCTACATCATTCGCCTCAAGGGTGCCTATGGGGGCCTGGGCAGGAGTCGGACAGATCTGAGGGTCTCTGGCAGAAGGAGGGTCTCTGGGCCAGGGCCAAGACAGTGGGGGTCGTTCCCTCACTGTTTCCAGGATGGCTTCGTGGGCCGCATGAAACCACTTCGCAGGCCGGATTCGGCCCCCGGGCCTTGTGTTTGACATGTCTGGTATAGGATCTCCTGCTTGATTAGAAGGTTGGACTAGAAGACCTCCAAGGCCCCTTCCAGCTCTATTCTGTTTGAATTGTCCAATCTCACACTATTTTCATTTTCAGGGATTGGCAACCCCTTCCCAGGGAAGCCATTTAATGAGAGCACTCATTGCTTGTTCTAAACATCTAAAGGAGTGTCACACAGTTTGACACTCCATCCTGTCAAACAAAGATCTGGCAGATACAATTTGGATAATATGCTGGGCTATGTCATGTTAATGGTTCAATAAAACTTAGGCAATGAATAATTTGGCATGTTATGTGAACACAGCCAGACTATAGTCTTCTTACACCTAAAAGATTGCCCAAACCTATTTCAGGAGCAGAAGCCCACATCTTGCTCTCTCTGCAGGGATTCCTGATGGAGTTGGCTATGGTGAGTTTGCTATGGTGAGTTTGCTATGGTGAGTTGGCTATGGCAAGTTGACTATGGCAAGTTGACTATGGTGAGTTGGCTATGGCAAGTTGGCTATGGCAAGTTGACTATGGTGAGTTGGCTATGGCAAGTTGGCTATGGCAAGTTGACTATGGTGAGTTGGCTATGGCAAGTTGGCTATGGCAAGTTGGCCATTGCAAATTGTCATAGACCCACTCACAGACCCCCTCATAGACCCACTCACAGCACCTCCCATCAAAGACTGAAAGCGGCAGGCGAGAAACTGCTCTCCTTGGATCAGCTGAGACTTAAGGACCAATGTAGGGTCTGCAAGGGACAATTCAAAACTCCAGTTCAGCCTGTTATACACCAAGATCTCTGCACTCAGCAGGCCTGTGCTGAAGATTTGCCTGCTTAGTAACTTTGGCTGCTGCAGTGTTATGTATCTAATCTTTATTGGAATTTGTAGCAGTGATTGACTCCTGAGAGGATCAATGGAAGAATTGGCTGTATTTTTTATCTTAGGCAGCCATCGATCCTCCCCAGCCTGTGAAAATGCCACGGGAGGAGAGATGAATACAAACTAGAAAGCTATACTGCTGTACTCTTAGTGCAGCCAATTCCTCTGAATTACTGACCAGGGAAGATGGATGTTGTAGTAGAATTCATCTCTAAAGGCCCAGATTAAAGAAGATCTTTTAGCCTACTTTCTGTTGTGCTGATTTTTTTAAATTCCGTGGTCTTCAGCTTTCTGTGATTAAAGAAGAAAAACAATCCACCTTTTAACGCCTGACATCATTAAAGTTAACATTACAGGAATGCTTATTTTAATAGCTAGCCTTCCATACAGTATTCCTAAGAAAAGAGGTTTTTATATATTAATTTCCCTCTTAAAAGAATGCCGGGTGGAGGAATATAATGTGAACCTGATGCACACATACTGTTTCTTATAAGTAGATTTATAGTCATCTATAAAATAATTATTCCCTTCAAAGCTTTGCTGCCTCTTTTTTTTAAAGTGCTGATTCCTATTAATATGCAAATCGATCTATTTGAACATCAACCGTATTTTCCCCTCCTTTCCCTGGTGGGTTGAAGTTGCAGATGCTCTAAGCAGAGTTGTGAAAAGCCTCAAATGCCCCAAGCAGAATGGGCAAAGCATGGATGACCCCGAGCCACTAGTATGGGGTTACAGGATTCCAAAGACCATCCTACTGAAACTCGGCCATGAAAAAAATTTGGGGTTGAGGTGGGAGAATAAAATATGTGTGGGGAGATCTGCAAGGGGAGCAAATACAATCAAGAGTCTAGGTGACAGATGCCACTACATATAAATGTTGAAAGAAAAATCAGGTGCAGTTCCAAGCCGGGAGTAAGATGCTGGAAATAAAATGGAGGCTGCTTAGAAAAGAAGCTTTCTGTTTATTGATGAGCAGAACCAACAACAGCATGCAGTGCTGGGACAGCTGAAGAAATGGAGTTGAGAGTGGGTGGGTTTTTATGCCTTATGATTGAGATGCTCCAAGGGTTTGTGCAATGTAGTGAACCTTGTGTCAATGGTGGTGGGTTAATCCTATTATGTCCTAACGGTCCTGTCCTGTCCTTAGAATTTGGGTGGGGGAATGTAAATTCTTAACCCCATTAGCTGTGGGGGCTGAAGGTGTTTTGTTTATGAATAGATTGGCCCAGACTTTCTGAATATCCATTCAAAATCTCCTAATGACTGGCCCTTTTGCTTGAGGCTTTTTCCAGGAAGACTGGGGCTTCTCTCTACCTTTGTTAAGATTTTAGGAGAAATATTCTATCCTGCTTCTTTTTTAATATTAAGAATAAAGAATATTTTAAACTGGGGACGGGGGCCTTCCTACATAATCAAACCCCCCCCCCAAAGAAAGTTTTAGTAGCATTGCATACATGATGCATGTAAAAAGGGGCAGGACTTCATAGTTGGACATCCCTGCACATAGGCATGAAACTTCCAAGCAATTTAATACAAGTGTTGTACTTCATAAGAAATCATTTCTACCAAGCATCCCCCCAAATAGGTGAAAACACTCCCCTCATTTACTCGGTAACCTTTAGAGTTGACATTAAAAAATGCAATCCCTGAAAAGAGTTTTAAAAACATTTTTATTTGTAAAGTTTGCATGCCATCCTCCCAAAGAAGATCTTGTGCATGACTTAAAGGACCAATAAATTTGAAGCAAGTCATAAAGCTGTCTTCTAGCAGATGTTCGTCCCCAAATAATAGCACACAAACACACACAGACAAAGAGACCCACATCAGCTTAGGTGTCCACAGAGTGTGTGTTCCACTTTTCCATTCAATCAATCAGTCAGAATACAGCTGGAAGGAACCTTGGAGATCTTCCAGTCTAGCCCCCTGTTCAAGCAGGAGAATCTATAACATCTCAGACAAGTGATTGTCCAGTCTTTTCTTAACAACCTCCAGTAATGGAGCGCCCACAATTTCTGTGGCAAGCTGTTCCACTGATTAATTCTCCTCACTGTCAGGAAGTTTCTTCTTAAGGTGGTGAGACCCCTCCTTAAAAAGCCTGTCCTGGACCCAGCTATATTAAACAACTTTCGTCCAGTCTCCAACCTTTGCTTCCTTGTGAAGGTTGTTGAGAGTGTGGTGGCGCATCAGCTCCCTTTGTTCCTGGAGGATGCTGATTATCTGGACCCGTACCAATCGGGTTTCAGGCCCGGACACAGCACGGAGACGGCATTGGTCGCTCTGATGAATGATCTCTGGCGAGCTCGGGACAGGGGTTGTTCATCTTTCCTAGTCCTATTAGACCTCTCAGCGGCTTTTGATACCATCGACCATGGTATCTTACTGCGGCGTCTCAGGAGGTTGGGAGTGGGAGGCACTGTTTTTCAGTGGTTCTCCTCCTACCTTCTGGAACGTTCGCAGTCGCTGTTGGTGGGTGGGCAGAGATCAACCCCGAGGCCTCTCGTTTGTGGAGTTCCTCAGGGGTCGGTCCTCTCACCTCTCCTGTTCAACATCTATATGAAGCCGCTGGGTGAGATCATCCGAGCTTTTCATCTTGACCCCAAACCACCCCAGTGATGCCCTCAACGTGATGTCCCGTTGCCTGGAAGCGGTCCGGGTCTGGATGGGGAGGAACAGGCTTCAGCTCAATCCTGACAAGACTGAGTGGCTGTACGTGCTGGTATCTCAGGAAATTCAGATTATTCCATCTCTTACTATGGGGAGTGAGTTATTACCCCCCGTAGATAAGGCTCGCAACTTGGGTGTCCTCTTAGATTCACAGCTCTCCTTAGAAGATCATATAGGAGCTGTGACTAGAGGGGCCTTCGGCCAGGTTCATCTGGTGTGCCAGTTGTGACCCTATCTGGACCTGGATGCATTGCATACAGTCACTCATGCACTTGTGACCTCTCGTTTAGACTACTGCAATGCTCTCTACATGGGGCTGTCCTTGAGGACCACTCAGAAGCTTCAGCTGGTACAGAGTGCAGCCGCGCGAGTTCTGTTGGGGGTCTCCCAATACTCCCATGTTACACCTCTGCTCCGTGAGCTGCATTGGCTTCCAGTTGCCTTCCAGGTGAGATTCAAGGTGCTGGTGATGACATATAAAGCCCTACATGGCATGGGTCTGGATTACCTATGGGAGCACCTGCTGCCGGCATCAACTTCCCTCCGTCCAGTGCACTCCCACAGAGAGGGCCTCCTCAGGGTACCATCGGTCAGAGAATGTCGGCTGGTGACCCCCAGTGGGAGGGCGTTCTCGGTGGGCGCACCAGTCCTTTGGAACCGCTTACCGGCTGAACTCCGGATGGCCCCCGACCTTCGCTCCTTCCGGCGTGATCTAAAAACTTATCTATTCGAACAAGCCGGCCTGGTCTGATGGGTTTGGGGTTTTAACACCGTTTTTAATTAATTTACTGCATCGGGCACAATCATTTAATTTTAAATCTTATATTCTGTATTCTTATTTTTATTGCCCTGTACACCGCCCTGAGTCCTTCGGGAGAAGGGCGGTATATAAATCAAATAAATAAATAAATAAATAAATAAATAATTCCAGGTTGCTTCTCTCTTTGTTCAGTTTCCAACCATTGTTTCTTGTCCTGCCCTCTGGTGCTTTGGAAAATAATTTGACCCCCTCTTCTTTGTGACAACTCTCAAATACTGCAATATTGCTATCATGTCATTTCCTATTAATATGCAAATTGATCAATTCGAGCAACAACTGGGTTGAAATTGCAGATACTGTAAGAAAAGTTGGTGGATTGTTTTTTTTCTTCATTTTTTGATTTTTTTCATTTTTTGATTTTAAAAAAACCAAGTTGCACTTAACAAATGCATAAGCACACAGATTCTTGCTGGGTTTGCTAATAATGGCATTGCGTGTGTGTGTTTGTCTGTGTGTGTATGTATATGTGTATGTGTGTTTATGTGTATATGTATAGAGTAGAACAGAACAGAATAGAATAGAACAGAACAGAACAGAACAGAATAATAACTTTATTGTCACTTTAAATTTCACAATAATGCATTAAAATGAAATTTTGCTGCATACAGCTCTCAAAGGGTAACTACCTCCAATATACACTGCATAAATATGTCAATAATAATAATAATAATAATAATAATAATAATAATACATATATCTACACACACACATACAGTATATATAAAGGTAAAGGTAAAGGTTCCCCCGCACATGCGTGCTAGTCGTTTCCGACTCTAGGGGCCGGTGCTCATCTCCGTTTCAAAGCCGAAGAGCCAGCGCTTGTCCGAGGACATCTCCGTGGTCATGTGGCCAGCATGACTAGACGCCAAAGGCGCACGGAACGCTGATACCTTCCCACCAGAGTGGTCCCTATTTTTCTACTTGCATTTTTACGTGCTTTTGAACTGCTAGATTGGCAGAAGCTGGGACGAGTAACAGGCGCTCACTCTGCTACGTGGCACTTGGGATTCGACCCGCCAAACTGCCGACCTTCTGATCGACAAGCTCAGCATCCTAACCCACACACACATTCACACACACAGGGAAAGCAATAGACAATCTTGGTAAGGTATGTATTTTAGCCAAAATGTTTGCAAAGATTTGTATATGAGGAAAATACCTGTGCAAAAGTGATTATGTAGGGAGAAAAGTACACAGAAGTGGACCAGAAACCAGGTTTTAAATCAGGTCCCAAAAACAAAACCACTGCTATCAAAAGGAGAAGGTAAAGAGATTTGTTGGTCTTCCCTGTTTCTCCAAACAGAGGGACCTAGAACACCAAGGGCATCATCAGCCTTTGGCACACCTGGAGTATTTGGAGCGGGGCGGGGTGTGTGTGTGTGTGTGTGTGTGTGTGTGTGTGTGTGTGTGTGTGTCTGTTTCTGTGTCTCTGTGTGTCTGTGTGTGTGTGTGTTCTTGAGGCACCCTTTTGCCTTGTTTTAAACCCAGCTATCCCTCCCCACAGAACAAAGCTAATAATTTTGGGACTACCCAGCTCAGAAATCCCATGAACGATGTTCTTTTCTCCCTTTTAACACAAGGATGGCCTTTAGTTACCCTGGCACCTCCTTGTTTCTGAAGCCCAGGCCTTTTTCTCTGCCAGAATGACAACCAAGGGCTAAGTTAGATCTAGTTCAAGGTGGCCTCTGCGTTACTGTATCTCCTCGCATTGCTCATTCCGTTTGATGAAAGCGAATTTGCTTTTGAGCTCCCTTTCAAGGGGAAAAAGCATGTTTCCGAGCAATGCACCCAAGTAAAATCTGCTATTCTTGCACGGCTTAATGAATGCAAGAATACGTAATGAGCTCACGTCCTGCCTTGCTCCATAATCTTTCCTCTCCCCGGTGCTCTGCAGCCTTTCCCCCACCCCCATCTCATCCCAAGGGAAAATCTCCAGAGGAATCTAACTGGGATCATTACACACAGAGAGACCCACCCCCATCCCAAAGAAACAGGATTCCTGGCGCTGCTCAAGCGGCCCTGCCTTTGAAAAACAGTTAATCAGAATAGAGCTGAAAGGGACCTGGGAGGTCTCCGAGTCCAGCCCCCTGCTCAAGCAGGAAAATTATACCATCTCAGTCAAGTGACTGCCCAGTCTTTTCTTAAAAACTTCCTCTGGAGGCAGGATGTTCCACTGGTTAATTGCCCTCACTGTCAGGAAGTTTCTCCTTAATTCCAGGTTGCTTCTCTCCTTGATTCGTTTCCATCCGTTGTTTCTTGTCTTGCCCTCTGGGGATTTGGAAAATGAGTTGTGGCAACCTCTCAAATACTGGAATTTTGCTATCATGTCCCCCTAGTCTTTCTTTTGTCTGAATCTAGACTGGCCAAATCCAATTCTTGCAACCATTCTTTGTGTGTTTTACTCTTCAGGCCTTTAATCATCTTCGTTGCTCTTCTTTGCACTTTTTCCAAAGGCTCAACATCTTTTTTGTAATGTGGGGACCAAAACTGGATGCAGTATAGTAGTAGTAGTTGTAGTAGTAATAGTAGTAGTAGTAATAGCCAATCCCTACATTGCATAATTGAACCAAACCAAAAGCTCTTGTGAACCTTGATGGAAAGGGTGCTGATATACTATGCCCTATACACACAACTTCAAGAGGTCACAACTTCAAATAAGCAATCGCAACCAGGAGCAACAACCTACTCCAGCAGGGCTCCTTCCTGATGAGTTGGCTCAAAATTCAAAATTCCCCATGATGATAAGGACATCACTTTTTGGTGTTAGTTTTATAAGGTGCTGTAGGGCTTCGTAGTACCGGTCAATTTCATCCTCTTCAGCACCGGTGGTTGGGGCATAGACTTGGACCACTGTGATATTGAATGGTTTGCCTTGGATTCGAACTGAGATCATTCTGTCATTTTGGGGATTGTATCCCAGTATTGCTTTTCCTACTCTTTTATTGACTATGAAGGCTACTCCATTTCTTTTGAGGGATTCTTGCCCGCAGTAGTATTCCTGATGGTCCTCTGAATTAAATTCACCCATTCCTGTCCATTTTAGTTCACTGATTCCTAAGATGTCGATGTTCAATCTTGTCATCTCTTGTTCGACTACGTCCAGCTTTCCTTGATTCATGGATCTTACATTCCAGGTTCCTATGGAGAAAAAATCTTTACAGCATCGGACTTTCCTTTCACCACCAGACACATCCACAGCTGAGCGTCCTTTCGGCTTTGGCCCAGTCGCTTCATTCTTTCTGGCGCTACTAGTACTAGCCCTCTGCTCTTCCCCAGTAGCATATTGGATGCCTTCCGACCTGAGGGGCTCATCTTCCAGCATCATATCTTTTTTCCTTTTGGTATTGTCCATGGGTTTTTCATGGTAAAGATACTAGAGTGGGTTGCCATTTCCTTCTCCAATGGATCACATTTTGTCAGAACTCTCTGCTATGACCTGTCCGTCTTGGGTGGCCCTGCACAGCATAGCTCATAGCTTCATTGAATTACGCAAGCCCCTTCGCCACGACAAGGCAGTAATCCATGAAGGGGAAAGAATATGCTAAGAAGTTTAAATAAGGGAAGCCTTTGGTTACCCAAATATAACTTGTTCTGACATTATAAATGATTGGGATATTTTGAACACAGATGGGAAATTAAAATTGAAAAAAAATGAAAATAGGATATGGATTGAATAAATGGGTATTGAGTGCAAATGCAATTAAGATATGTTTTGGTCAGAAAAGATATGCTAAAATGATATTATTGACAGTATTAGAAAAAGGCAACAAATGTCGATAGCCAATTGTATATTTACTAACAACAATAAGAATTGCATTTGCTTAGTGTGGAAAAATGTCCATTACCAGAAGAAGACAGAATGTAGTGGAGGGTATATTATCGGATTTAGTTTGAAGAAGCTTATGTGTACCACGGAATTACTAATGGACTCAGTCATCACATTGCCTATTACGCAGTTGATTGTAAAAATAGAAAATTAATATAATGCTTATTTAAAAAATTGCTTGACAGCCCATCCGCTGGACCAGTTGGCTGGAAACAATGACCTCTGCAGCGTTAGGGAAGCTGCTTAGAAGCACCGGCCTTGGTTGATTAGACTGATTTTTTGTTTTTCATAAAACAAACTTTTATTTCAAAACAATGCACATTTGCTAGCCGAGCCCATTCAGGTAGTCCTTGACTTACAACAGTTCAGTTAGACTAGAATAGAGCTGGAAGGGATCCTGGAGGTCTACTAGTCCAGCCCCCTGCTCAAGCAGGAGAACTTATACCATCCCAGACAGGTGACTCTCTAGCCTCTTCTTTAAAATCTCCAGTGATGGAGCAACCCACGATTTCGAGTGGCAAGCTAGTTGATTGTCTTCACTCTCAGTGACCGTTCAACATCACAACAGCACTGGGGGGGGGGGAATGACTTATGACCGCTTTTCACAGTTATGACCTTTACGGCACCCTCATGATCACATGGTCAAAATTCAGAGATTTGTCAACTGGTTCACATTGATAATGGTTGCAGTGTCTTGGGGTCATTTGATCCCCTTTTGCAACCTTCTGAAAAGCAAAGTGGGGAAGGCAGCTTCCCTCAATAACAGATTACTAACTTAGCAACTGCAATGACTCACTTAACAACTGTGGCAAGGAAAGTCATAAAATGGGGCAAAATTCACTTAACAAATGTCTGACTTAGCAACATAAATTTTGGGCTCTATTGTGGTCGTACCTGAATCTTACCAGAGCAGCTTTGTTGTTTTTTCTCCTTGTCCCTGTAGAGGAAAACGGAGATTGATGGACCTTGATGAAGGAACGCAAGAGCGGTTAAGAGATAGTGAGTAACAGCTCTGTTGTCAGAAAGGAGAGAAACTCCAAATAACCATTATATTGAGTCTGTTTGACATGAGAAAGGACAGAAGGAAACGCTGGCAGACTTTCGAGATTCTGTTATCGTATTGTGGGAAGAATCCAGAGAAAGAAATATTTTAGGGAATATTAAAAAGGCAGAATATATTTCTCCAAAAGAATAATGGAGAAGACCTTTAAAAAAGGCAGAAACTTCTCCCTCCCCACAGCCAGAAACCAGGTCTGTAGAAATGCAGACGTAATAATCCTTTCAGAAAGATTGCAGCCAGGAAGCTTAGAGCTGATGTGATTAGAAAGAATCAGCCCATCACCCAAGAAATCCAACACAGGAAGTAAGCCATGAGCTACAGCCCCAGAGAAGCAGGATATGACCTTTGGGACATAATAGGATTAACTCACCACTATCAGAAAGCCACACTCAGTCTCAGGTCAAAGTTCATGCCACAGGAACAGGAAACAATCTCAAAAGCCCAAGAAGGTATAACCCACCCACCCCCACTCCCAGCAATGTGTTCAGCTTTCCCAGAGTCACCTTTCTGTCTGGTTCTGCTCTTCAATAAACTAAACCTTCTTTCTAAAGCAGTCTCCATTTTGTTTATTCCCGGCTTGGACTGGACCCTGAGGAAGATTTTTCTTTCAACAGTATCTAGTGACAGTAAAGTAGTATTCCTGAAATCCTTGCGGTCTCTGTTTTTCCCGATCTGGCTGATCTTGAAGGACTGAGAGTTCCTTAGGATGGCCAAGTAGGAAGAGACCCACATCTAGGAGTGAATCGGTGTCAGACCTGCCCCAGTCGGGTCCTTAGGAAAGAAAAACCCTCGACTCCATTTGGTTGAAGCGATAGGTAGTTTTGTTAAGGACTACTGGCTGCAGTATAAGCAGGCTAGAATTAAAGTTCCTACTCAAAAAAAAATAGATGCTCATCCTTGCTGATCCCAACATCCGTGATGCATTCCACAGGCAAGTGGACCCTTCTAGATGGGGTTTGAAGGGGAGGACTTTCACAGGTCAGGCTTAGTGAATCAGAATCAGAATAACAGAGTTGGAAGGGACCTTGCAGGTCATCTAGATTCTGATCCAACCCCCTGCCCAAGCAGGAGTCCCTACACCATTTCTGACAGATGGCAGTCCAGTCTCTTCATGAAAGTGTCCAGTGAAGAAGCTCCCACAACATTATTATTATTGATTATTTTCACTGTCTGGAAATTTCTCCTTATTTCTAGGTTGAATCTCTCCTTGATCAGTTTCCATCTGTTATTCCTTGTCTGGCCTTCAGGTGCTTTGGAAAATAGGTTGACCTCTTCCTCTCCGTGACAGCCCCTCAAATATTGGAGCACTGCTATCATCTCCCCCCTGGTCCTTCTCTTCACTAGACTAGACATACCCAATTCCTGCAACCATTCTTCATATGTTTTAGCCTCCAGTCCCCTTAATCAACTTTGTTGTTCTTCTCTGCACTCTTTCTAGAGTCTCAACATCTTTTTTATAGTGTGGAAACCAAAACTGGTTTCAGTATTCTACGTGTGGAGAGGTTACAAACCTTTCCTCTTTCCCCTGGCCAGTTCATCTGCTCAGATGTTTGAGCAATCCATATTGTTTTCCCAAGCTTTCTGGCCTTGAAGGCTGCTATAGGCTGGTTTCTTGCACTCTGATCAAGCTGTCATCCCCCATCCCTTTCTCCCATCTCAGCCCCATTCATGCTTATTGTTTACTGCCCCTTTGCTCTCCTTCCTCTACTCCCAGCAGTTGGCGGCAGGATGGCAATAAGGCACCAAGCCAACAATGGCAGAGCTGGCAATGGGCAGAACATGAATCTTAGCATTTATGGAGGCAACCTGGGGAATCTCTCAGCTTTGAGCTCCTACTTAATGCTGCCAAAATGCCATCTGAGTAAACTCCTGTTTCCTGTATCTCAGAAAATGATGCCCAACGATCTTGGCATTCAGCCCACTTTAAAACTGACTTCAAACTGAGACTCAGTGGGGCCTTTCTTGAGTCTTCCCCATAGCTTGCATTATGTCAAATCTTGCTGGGTGGAGGAGCTGTGTGCTGTTCTGCGCCACCATTGGATGATCTGAAGGAAAAGGTTACCAGCCATCAATCTTAATACCAAAGTTGTTAGCAGTGAGGAGGGAGGGAGGGAGGGACAAAAGGGATGAGACTTGGATTGTGCTGCTTGAATTGCTGCCTTGCTTGTTTTGACCTGCCAAGTGATGTTATTGGAAGCTCTTGTGCCTAGGAAGAGGGCTTTAGAGGGGAAAAAAAAAAGGCAAGGAGTTTCAAGATCAGTTCTGCATCGCTATTGTTAGAAGAAAGGAGAATTGGCAAGAATGTGGGTTTCTTCTAGTCAAGTTTGCAGGTACAAAATTGGCTCTGAAAGTAGCATGATGAACCTGGGAATCTGGCCTGTGGCTGTGTGTTTTCCTAAGAGGCTGTTGCAATTGTTGATTACATTCCAATCAAGAACTGATAACACAATCAACACCCTGAACAGGTTTTAGGTGGATAAAATTGGGAAATGGGAACAGAACGGAACAGAACAGAACAGAACAGAATAGAATAGAAAATAAGGAATAGAATAGAATAGAATAGAATAGAATAGAATAGAATAGGATGGGATGGGATGGGATGGGGTGGGGTGGGGTGGGGTGGAGTGGAGTGGAGTGGAGTAGAATAGCATAGAATAGAATAGAATAGAATAGAATAGAATAATAGAATAGAATAGAATAGAATAGAATAGAATAGAATAGAATAGAATAGAATAATGGAATGGAATGGAATGGAATGGAATAGAATAGAATAGAATAGAATGGAATGGAATGGAATGGAATGGAATGGAATAGAATAGAATAGAATAGAATAGAATAGAATAGAATAGAATAGA
>JAKJMR010000994.1:27967-39817 GCA_024449315.1 Daboia siamensis | reverse complement strand
GAATAGAATAGAATAGAATAGAATAGAATAGAATAGAATAGAATAGAATAGAATAGAATAGAATAACAGAGTTGGAAGGGTCCACACCATTTCATACAAATGGTTGTCCAGTCTCTTCTTGAAAACTTCCAGTGTTGCAGCATTCACCACTTGTGCAGGCAGGTTGTTCTACTGACTTATTTTCTAATTGTCAGGAAAATTATCCTTAGTTCTAGGCTGGTTCTCTCCTTGATTAGTCTCCATTCGTTGCTTCTTGTTCTGCCTTCAGGTGCTTTGAAGAATAGTTTGACCCTCCCCACTTTCTTTGTGGCAGCCCCTCAAATATTGAAACACTCTGTCAGGTCCCCCCTAGTCCTTCTTTTCACTAAACTAGACATACCCAATTCCAGCAGCCGTTCTTCGTATGTTTTATCCTCCAGTCCCCAGATCATCTTTGTTGCTCTTCTCTGCACTCTTTCTAAAGTCTCAGCATCTTTTTTACATCACGGCGACCCAAAAAGTCCTATCAGCCTGACCTCAATACCTGGGAAGATCCTGGAAAAGATAATCAAGCAACGAATCAGTTTCGTGCAGCTTCCAAGAAACTGGAGCAAGGGAGGGAATTAGACTCGTGCGAGCAATCCGCTTGCATTGCTTTTCCCGCAGTTGCCATCCATGGAAGAGACTTCACTTCTGAAATTCCTTTTCCAGGAGAAGCGAACAGGCCGTGGTTTCGAAAGAGCCCCCGATAGCCCGAAATCTCCACGAAATCAGCAGCGCTGCTGAGCTGAGCAGATTTCTTTGGCGGGGGGGGGGCGGAACCTTTGCATAGATAAAGGGGGGACATGACCATTGAAGTAAAGACAAGGATAGAGAAAGCTCGAACTGCATTCTTCAAAATGAAAAAGATCTTCTGCAGTCACGACATAAGCCTAAGATTGAAAATCAGGCTTGTCAGATGTTACTTTTTTTTTTTTTACCTGCTGTGTGGAGTAGAGATCTGGTCTCTGACAGACCACCTGAAGAGACTAGAAGCATTTGAAATGGGGATTTACAGGCGGCTGTTACGTACAAGCTGGGTTGACAAGATCAGAAATGAGGAGGTGATAAGCCGCCAGGGAAAGCCAAGGGAAATCATCAAAACAATTTAAAAACGAAAGAATATTTCAGACATGCGAGGCAACACCCAGAAAAATACGGCATACTCCATTTAATCCTCCAGGGGAAGATTGAAGGCAAACGAGGACCAGGCAGAAGAAGAACATCATGGCTTCAAAAACTAAGGGACCGGTTTGGACAAAACTCAGCAGCAGCTTTTCACGTGGCTGCTGATAAAAACAGGATGGCCAACATGACCGCCAACTTCCGATAACGGATATAGCACAAGAAGAAGGTGTGTATGTGGCGTATGTGTAGGGTTGCCCTAAAGATGCCGTAGTATCTCTTTTTCTCCATTAGATGGAACTCTTGCTTAAAACCTCTGCAGGGACCTTGCCCAGCCTTTCAAATCCGCAGAAGTGGAAACCTCTCAGGAGCCTTTAAAGTGCTTGCAAAATGGGGGGGGGGGGGGATGTAGAGGGATGGGAGATGTGGAACAGGGAACCCCTCTGAATCCACTTCTGGAACAACTCTGGAGCAGGGAATCCAGAGCTGCAACTTTCTGCAGCTTTCCCTCACCTGGAACAATCTGGAGCAGGAATCGAGATCTGCAACTTCCCTAAGCCTCTGGACAGGTCTACAGCTTTCTGCAGCTTTCCCTAACTTCTGGAGCAGATCTAGAGCAGGGAATCCAGATCTGCAGCTTTCCCTAACTTCCTGCATTTTGATTCAGTCCCGAGGATTCAAACTGAACTCTGCCTGGTGTCACTTCTACAGTGGAGCCTGCCTTGAGGAAAGTCTGGAGGTTCTTTTGTTCTTTTCCTTGGGAAATCAGAGGAATCATCCAAGCAATTTTTTCCCAAAGAATTTTGAAAGCCCACTGACGCCCAGTGCTTGCTTCAACTGAACTTCTTCTAGTTGGAAGATTTATTGGCATTTCAAAGATGCTTTATATTCACAGTTTCCCCCCAAGAATTTAGTACAGCGTGAAGTCAGTTCATATATAGATGTGCATAATTTGATTTATCTACACTTAATGGACTGTTGCTAAACAGGTGAAATGATGCTGTTAAATAGCACTGAGTCTTTTTTTTTCCCCATTCTATTTTTATTTTATTCAAAAAAAAAGTTAAAATACAAAATACAAATTCAAAAGTCCCAAAAATTTAAAGAAACAAAGAAAGCAAAAAATATAAACGAGATATTTTAAAAAGTGCATTTAAAAACGTGAACACATGTCGTGATAGGCTCAAGATCCAGATGGATCTTGACAGACTTGAACGCTGGGCCCTGTCTAACAAAATGAAATTCAACGTAGAGAAAAGTAAAGTCTTACACTTAGGAAAACCCAAAGTGCACATATAGATTGGGTGAAACCAGGCTTAATAGCAGCAACTGTGAGAGGGATCATGGAGTCTTAGTGGACAACCAATTAAACATGAGCTAATATTGTGTGGTGGCAGCCAAGAAAGCCAACGCAATCCTAAGTTGCATTAACAGAGGAATTCAGTCAAGATCACATGAGGTACTAACACCACTCTATAAAGGCACGCGGTGGCTCAATGGGTTAGGACGCTGAGCTTGTCGATCAGAAGGTCGGCAGTTTGGTGGGTCGAATCCCGAGTGCCGTGTAGCAGAGTGAGCGCCTGTTACTCGTCCCAGCTTCTGCCCACCTAGCAGTTCGAAAGCACATAAAAACACAAGTAGAAAAATAGGGACCACTCCAGTGGGAAGGTAACAGCGTTCCGTGCGCCTTTGGCGTCTAGTCATGCCAGCCACATGACCACGGAGACATCCTCAGACAAGCGCTGTCTCTTCGGCTGTGAAACGGAGATGAGCACTGGCCCCTAGAGTCGGAAACGACTAGCACGCATGTGCGGGGGAACCTTTACCTTCACCTTTTTATAAAGCCTTAGTAAGACCAGATCTAGAATACTGCATCCATTTTTGGTCATCACAATGTAAAAAGATGTTGAGACTCTAGGAAGAGTGCAGAGAAGAGCAACAAAGATGATTAGGGGGTCTGGAGGCTAAAACATATGAAGAACGGTTGGCAGGAACTGAGCATGTCTAGTTTAGTGAAGAGAAGGACCGGGAAAACATGATAGTAGTGTTCCAATATTTGACAGGCTGTCACAGAGAGGGGGGAGGGGGGTGTCAGACTATTTTCCAAAGCCCCTGAAGGCCAGACAAGGAATAATGAATGGAAGCTGATCAAGGAAAATTTCAACCTAGAAATAAGGAGAAATGTTCTGGCAGTGAGAACCATCAACCAGTGGAACAGAAGTTGCCTTCAGAAGTTGTGGGAGCTTCATCACTGGAAGCTTTCAAGAAGACACTGGACTGCCATCTGTCAGAAATGGTGTAAGCGGGAAGGGGTGTGTGTGTTAGACTAGATGACCTGCAAGGTCCCTTCCAACTCAATTATTCTGATTCACTAAGTTTGACCTGTGAAAGTCCTCCCCTTGAAATTCCATCTAGAAGGATCCACTTGCCCATGGAATACATCAAGAATTTTGGGATCAGCAAGGATGGGTGCTGAGCAGAGGTCCAGTGGACCCTTGAGAAGCTTGCCTCCCCTACGTCACGCAAAGATGAGTGGCGGGCTTTCTTTCATGGCTAACATTAATTGCCATTTCTATGGTGACCACCTTTCCCTAGAAAGTAAGAGCATGTGAATGAAGAGCCTTTACTGCCAGCGCAGATGGCAACTGCGGCTGTACTCTGCCAATGCATAAAAATTACAGGCATAATGGAAAAGAGGGGAGAACGTAACATAAATGGAATTTAATACCAAAATAGATACTCTAAGGGCTGCTGCATTGGTTAAGATGATTCCTTTTTCTCTCTAATCCAATTAGAAAGCCCCATTTCTTGTCCTTTTTGGACCCCATCAACACAGCAGAAAAGTAATCGGGATGGATCAGAACAATATTCTGCCGAGTTCACACCGCCTGCTCAGTGAGTGATCCAGTGACTGCGTTTACACAGGTGGAATTCAGTGAGTTTCATCTTTGATCTGAGTAGTGTGGAATACCATTCAAATTCTACCACTTTCGAGGAATTCTGTGGTTCTATGCATTGGCCAAGCAAAGCAAATAAATTAATTTAATTAGCAGGTTAAATTTGTTGTGCAGACCCACATTCGGGGCTGTGTTCACACAACATATTTTAACCATGTTAGTGAAAGTGCTAGCAACTGTCGACTCCTCCTGCTAACTTGGTTGGTATTAATTTTATTCATTTGTGTATGTCTGTAGTCATCCTAGGGCTGGGCAAGCTGCCAAGGGCCCTCACCCTCTGCTATTTTCCAGCAACTGACTTTTTTGCTTTGCCTCCATGGTTCTCAACCCGTCAGGCCAAAAACCAAGAACGGCTGAATTCTTTGTTGTTTCACATCTATAGACAAGAACCTTGCTGGGTTCCGCATCTACCGTACACCCTGGGTACTGTTGAGGAGGGGCCTTCTTCACCTTTCTTCTCCCACACATGGTATCTGGGCTGAGTTATTATATAATCCCATTTATATCCCGCCCTTCTCCAAAGACTCAGGGCGGCTTACAGTCTAAGAAGCACAAATCAATGTGCTTAGCAATAGCCTTCATTCTATGTATATGCCTGCTTATTAGGGCTTTCGCCTCCCCCCCAAAGCAGCATTATTACAAAGTCAGCTTATTGCCCCCAACAATCTGGGTCCTCATTTTACCTACCTCGGAAGGATGGAAGGTTGAGTCAACCTTGAGCCTGGTGGGACTCGAATCTGCACTAATTGCAGGCAGCTGGTGTTACTTAAGGAGGCATTAGCCCACTGCTCCACCAAGGCTCTTGGTGGCTCTTTGTCCTCTGGAATGCACCTCCCTCCTCCTGAGAATCCACCTGCTGACTACCTTCCATCACACAACCTTGGCCACTTGAAGACATGTGGATCAGCTTCCCTTGCTGGCTGGAAAATTCTGGGAGATGAAGTCTATATGGCTTAAAATTGCCAAGGTTGAGAGACGCTGACCTAGAGGTTCTGTGATCAAGAATAGTCTGGTGACAGTCTATGTTTCCACTAATGGATCTCATTCATTTTCAGTTGGTGGCCTTCTGCAAAATCTGGCATGCCGGAGAAAATGGCCTCAGGCTTGAATGGACTCTCTGCAGGATGTTGTGTTGAACCTTTTCCTTATCACCACTGTCTAGCAGCACACTTGTCCAATGATCATATTTACAGGGTAAAATTTTTAATATCATTAGTAACCTAGAGCAACCTGGAGGATGTTGTTGGGTCTTCACACCTTCCCTTCCACAGTGAAAGATAAGCCCCCCCCCCCAAATGGAATGGGTTCTGATAGTTTGTTAGGTCCACAGTGTGTCCTGCCATTCTATGGAAGGGGGGGGAGGAAGGCTTGCTGGCACATTTTGCATGCTCTTGTGAAGATGAGGGGGATCATCTTCAGAGACAGAGCAGACTTTCTCCCAACCAGTTCCAGACTGACTTCAAGGCCTTCATGCCCTGAGAGTGCCCAGTTATCTACTCAGCACCTCAGCATTCTCAAAACAACCTTGTGGCATCACATTGGTTGCTGGTGGACTGGTCAGGGGGTAGAGGGGTTGGGAAAACAAATGAATTGCTTTGAGCTTTGCATGGGACTTTCAGATTCCGCCTGACTTTAGTACATCCACTTTCTCTCAGTAAAAGTCCTTTTGATTCAACTCAGCGGAGTCAAGAGTTTTGCTTTCCTGAAGGATCAGCTGGGGCAGGTCCTTACAAAGGCTTTATAAGTGACAGGACCCTCTGATTGGGTAGCCCACTCTGTCACCGAATAGTTAGGCACCATCCTGAGCACTGAGATCAGACATTGCATCATCTCAAGATGCAGCAAGGCAAGGAGAGAGAAAAAGGCATTCCTGGTAGCTCTGATTGAAAATAGGCCAGGCCAACTTTGCAAAGTGTGACAGGGAGACATTTTAGGCTTCCAATGTGTGTTATGTTCACTGGTCCTGCACTTCCCCAGCTGGTCTATTTTCCTTTTTCCAATCAAATAAACATGAATGTTAATATCTGCCACCTGGATCCAGCCCATCCAGGTCCCCTCAGGTCAAACAATGGAGCCAAAGTAATCCCGGGCCTTGTGAAGTGAATTAAAAATGTTTAGAGAACCAAAACACATTGATGAATGGCCTTGTGTCTGTTCCTTGTGTCTGCTCCAAACTGGTATTGGAGCAAAGATGGAAGCTTGGCTAACAAATGACTTTTGAAAGGAGCTAAATGGGTACAACAAAACTTCTATTAGAAAAGACTGTGCATGTCAAACTGCTCTGTGAAAAGAAAATTGCATATTTTCTCTGGCCTCTCTGGATCTGAGATATTCATGGCTTTCCCAAGCTTCTGTCACTTGCTCTTTGAATGCTCAGATGAATCATAATAAGAATAATAGCAATTACTACTACTACTACTACTACTACTACTACTACTACTTATACTTATACTTATACTACTACTATTTGCCTTCATTCGTAAAAAGATGTTGAGACTTTGGGAAAAAAATCAGAGAAGAGCAACTAAGATGATCCAAGGCCTGGAGACTAAAACATACAAAGAACAGCTGCAGGACTTGAGTCTGGCTAGTCTAAAGAAAAGAAGAAATAGGGGAGACATGATAGCAGTATTCCAGTATCTGAGGGGCTGCCACAAAGAAGAGGGGGCCAGGTTGTTCACTAGAGCACCAGAGGGAAGGACGAGAAACGGTGGTTGGAAACTGATCAAAGAGAGAAGCAACCTGGAATTAAGGAGAAACTTCCTGACACTGAGGACAATCAACCAGTGGAACAGCTTGCCACCAGAAATCGTGGGTGCTCCATCACTGGAGGTTTTTAAGAAGAGGCTGGGCAGTCACTTGTCTGAAATGGTATAGAGTCTCCTGCTTGAGCAGGGGTGTGGCTGGACTAGAACAGGGCTTTTCAACCAGTGGTATGGGTACCACCTGTCGTACATTGGTACCTGGCAAAGTGGTAGCGGGGGAGGGGAATGAGCTGAACCAGTGGCAGCAACGCACAAGCCTGAGCAAGAGATGGCTGGAGCTGCAGGGCTGTCAGGGTTCAGCGGAAGTACCAGGATCAGTGCTTCTTCGGGGCTGTCAGGGTTCAGTGGAAGCGCCAGGATCAGCACCAGACTCCAGCTGGAGCTCAGCGGTAGTCCTGGCACTTCTGAGCCCAGAAGAAGCGCCGATCAGCTGGAATGTCGCAGCATCTCCAGGGTCTTGTGATTTACATTCAGATGCTTGGCAACTGATTCATATTTATGACGGTCACAGTGTCCCAGGGTCATGTGAAGTGACCAAAACCTGCTGCAACCACCCAGCAGACGGGGGTAATAAAAACCAAACACCCCCCACCCCACCCCCGCTGCCAATCCTCACAACAATGAAAACCTCGGACAGGAGGAAGAGCGCCGCCGGGCAGGCAGGCAGGTGTCTTGCTCGGCTGTGGCTTGAGGGGCACTTTTTTCAGGGCCATTGTAACTTTGAGGAGTCGCTAAGCGAACTGTTGTAAGTCGAGGACTACCTCTACTTCATCACTTTTTTCCTTTTTTTTTCTTTTATTTGTCATCAAGTTTTTAACACCTTGCTAGGCGACTGGTAGTACTCGGATATTGCCATATCCTAAAAGTGGTACGACGGATGAAAAGGTTGAAAAGACCTGGACTAGAAGACCTATAAGGTCCCTTACAGTTCTGCTATTCTATTCTGTTCTGTTCTGTTCTGTTCTGTTCTGTTCTATATAAACTCAGGAATCCAGGCAATTTTTATCAACATTCTCTTCCTCTTTGAAATACATTTTGAAAGCAAATTTACTTTGTGCTCGCTTGTATCTGTCCAAGTGAATTCTGCTCATTGGAGAAAGCCAGCCAGACTCCTGCTTATATTCAGACTGGTTTTGTAAAACAAAGGAATGACCTTTTACAAATTACATCTTCTTTTCAGTTTAAGGCGTTCTTGCAGTTTCCTAACCACAAAACCTCCTGTAAGCTTCTTATAGACAAGATTTGTTTGAAATGAAGTTGTTAAACCACTTGATGGGAACAAGCAGAGGACAGGAGCTAATTCGGGGGGAAGAAAGATGGGAGGTTAATTGTTTGGCAATATATCATTACCAGTTGAAAGCATTTTTCTTTCTTTTTTTTTACTCAATTAAGATGTTAGCAATGACAGAATATCATGTTGCATATGGCAGGAGAATGTTCCCAGATTCAATGAAATAACCTAGTTTAAATTGACACAAGCTCAATCAAGGCAGTGACATGATGCGTGCCAATCTTTCAACTGAAATCAGGTAACAACTTGACCCACATGAAGGATGGCCCTACTGTATATGACTATGGAAAAATGGGTATTCACATTCTTTTATTGAGGAAATGTAAGTTTCTAGCAGAATTAAGAACTATGGTGTGAGGTCTCTTGATCCTGAACTAATGACAGAGGAGAGATTGGCGTGGCAAAAGGTAAAAGCATCATCTGAGTAGGGGATAGGTGTGGAAGAAGGAGATGTAAGCTGTGAATATGTATCAACTATAAGGGAAGCAGCTTGCTGAGTATTCTGGATCTTCAGCCTTTCTTCCAAAGTATTGACTTCAGCTTGGTGCCCTCTGCAGATTTGATAGATTCCCCTTCTACCCCCTCATCTAAATCGCCTATGAAGATGTTGAAGAGGCTGCCCAAAATTCATTTAGTAGAACAGGTAAGTATGGCTCTGCCAAATTCCTGGCTAAGCTGACTTACCAAGGCTATTTCAAAGCATGGCTTTTCCATCGAGTGTTTACTCTCCGCTGCCTCCCAGGCAAGGGAATTTTTTTAAAGAGCGATATCAGTGCCCAAACTAACATGGAGTTGTTGGCAAAAGAAAAAAAAAAGAAAAAAAAGATATTTAAATTGGCTGGCTAAGAATAAAACTATTGTCCAATTTCAAAATACCTGTCAATGAATTTGATGCAATGCTTCAGAAAGGCCTACTCTAGAACAAGATGTGGATTTCATGGACAAACATGGGTGTTTCAACCACCTGCCACTTCATGAGATGATATGTACATGCGGTATCCCAGCCTTGGAAGAAATTGCTCATTTTTTCTCCAGCTGTCAACTTGAAACCCCATTTTAGGTAAAAAAAAGTATTTAACATCCCTGCTTGAAAAAGAACAGCCACTAAAATCTGAATCGCAGGTTGTCCTATTACTTTCTGGGCTCCAGTCTATACATTGTGTGTAGGAGTGCTAAATTTACAGTTAAGGCAGTTGTGCTAAGAATAAGTTATTGATGTATTTATCTGAATGCTGCTTTTTTTGTATTTACTATAGATGTATTAAAAGGGACGCGGTGGCTCAGTGGGTTAGGACGCTGAGCTTGTCGATCAGAAGGTCAGCAGTTTGGCGGGTCAAATCCCGAGTGCCGCGTAACAGAGTGAGCGCCTCTTGCTCATCCCAGCTTCTGCCAACCTAGCAGTTCGAAAGCACGTAAAAAATGCAAGTAGAAAAATAGGGACCACTACGATGGGAAGGTAACAGCGTTCCGTGCGCCTTTGGCGTCTAGTCATGCCGGCCACATGACCACGGAGACGTCCTCGGATAAGCGCTGGCTCTTCAGCTTTGAAACAGAGATGAGCACCGGCCCCTAGAGTCGGAAATGACTAGCATGCATGTGCAGGGGAACTTTTACCTTTACCTTAAAAGTGGTACAATCTGTGAAAAGGTTGAAAAGCCCTGATCTATTCTAACCTTGTTTCTCACAGCTATGTGCAAAACTAAATGCAAGTGCTCTACAGTGGCAACCTACACCTTAGGTCTTCTCATGAAAATGGGTAATAAATGGTTCCCCCACACACACACACGCACATAAATATAAATAGTAGAGATGTAAACTTTAATAAAATACAGGAATGTTTTTGATTTTTCAGAGCAATAAAGGGAATTGATTTTCTGCCTAGCATGATTAATAGATAGATATTAACACCTCTTTGTTAAAGAGTATAAATCCCAACACCCGCTCATGTATGTGTGCTATGAAATATATTTTAGTTAACCAATATACACAACCATGGAAAGTGGGGCTTAATTCCACAAAATCCTATCCTTTTAACCCAAGTCCATCTTTTTCACCTGAAAAATCTTCTCTATTGTTTTTATATTCCTGACGTTAGCCCCTTTTCGCCAGATACTGGGCTGCATTTTCATTTTTATTTGTTCTCAGTTTTCATAAACATTTACCAATATTAATGATGTAAAAAAAAATCTATTCCATTTCAGTGTTAACAAAGAGAAGCAGCATAATAAATACGGTAGGTGGCTCACTAGAAGACCTCCAAAGTCCCTTCCAACTTTGTTGGAATCCAGAGAGGTTGCTGGACAGCGAAGGGCAGGAGAGGATCCAAGCTCCTGGGTGTCATTCCATGGAATGAATGAAAGAACTCTTTACTTCACTTAAAGATCTTTCTCCAAAGCCACTCCTTCTTTATCAGATTGCAGAAAGAAAAATAAAGGCAATTGTTCGAAATAAAAAATAAAAGCATTATTTTGTGCACAGCATCCTCAAGATGTGTGGCCCAGTAAAAACAGTGGAATTACTTTCTCCATCAGTCTAGCCTTGGATAACAATTATTCACCTATCTTGCCCCGAAACACAAAAATTCTTGTTCTGGAATTATAAGGAAGAATTGCAGTAACTGGCTGCATTTTGTATTCCCATTGCCCAGAAATGGCTACATTGGGAAGTTGTATCGAATTGTCCAGGACCCACCCCAAACCACATCTTAGGAAAATAAAGAACTCTTGGAGCCAGGGCTTGTCCAACAGGAGGTTTTACTAGGATGTGATCGGTTGTGGAAATACAAGACAGGATCTGGCATTGTGTTACAACTTGATACTTTATAAAGAGTTCCCGGTTCAACCCACTACCCTCAAAACCCATTTGGCCAGACCCACATCAATTAAACTTCAGTGTCAATCCTTTCGTGGGAAAGAGGGAACTTCCTGTGTCTTTCTGATTATTGCCTCCTTCCTTTTCAGATTCAAATGGGGATACAAACCAGATCCCCCCTCCTTTCCCCTCCCTTGTTGTCCTAAGATCAAAAGGGTTTCCCCTGGTCTTTGAATGCAGTCTCTCCGGCCAGGCTGAATAAACACCTTCTCCTCTCCCCCCACAGAGAAATGGCAGAATCCAGGGAGGGCACAATATTTTAAACATACATTTGTGATATAAATGGATTCTGACAGGCTGTTTCCTATTAGGAAGAAACCACTTTAGGAAGACACGGTAAATACACTACAAAGATTTGTAGCTTATCCTGACTTCTGAGTTCCAAGAGCCTGGAGGCTTCTTAAATAATAGCCCTTTATACCAGCTGCTTCTTTCATTAAATGGAACAGGTTTTCCTCAGTGAGCAAATATTATTTACACATCCTTCTCCTACCTAAACAAGGAGTGGACGGAATTCAACTTCCCAGAAGATTTGTATGCTAACTATGCAAGTAGTTGCGCTTGGTAAAATCCACTTGTGCACATATACAAACATGTTTTGCATGGAAAATAACCATAAAACAATACTTTTTTGCCTTTGCAGAATTAGTTTTTCACATTTTTCTTCACAGGGATGAAGGAAGAGATGGGGCTGATACAAGGAGGAATAGAATAAGAATAGAAATAATAGAAATAGAAAGGATAGGATAGGATAGGATAGGATAGGATAGGATAGGATAGGATAGGATAGGATAGGATAGGATAGGATAGGATAGGATAGGAT
>JAKJMR010000994.1:8916-26329 GCA_024449315.1 Daboia siamensis | reverse complement strand
GGAAGGAAGGAAGGAAGGAAGGAAGGAAGGAAGGAAGGAAGGAAGGAATGAATTAGAGGGCTTAATATCTTAAAATTGTTTGGAGGGCAATTGGCAGTCTTCTGAAATTGGAAAAATGTTCATGAACTGGTAAACCTGTGACACTGGATCAAAACTCCTTCTGGAACTTTGTTCATTTATAATTTGAATCACATCTCTTTGGCTGAAGGTTGTGGGTTAAGAGCAATCCTCTGAGTTAGTGAGTCATAAATGGCAACCATAAATTATTGGAAGGCTGTTGTGGCTTGATTTCCAAAGAAGTTGGCAGTTCAAGCAAAGAGATTGTCCCCAGGCATCCTTCACCCAGATAATGTTCATTGTGGGTTTTTAATGGTCCCTTTCCTCTAGAGTTGATGGTGTTAATTGAGACATCAGGGGAATAAAAACTTTGCCTATTTTCACTACTTTGAATGGAAAACTTTAGATTGTGTCATGAAGATTAACTGATTCAGATAGGCTTTGATATTGTTAGATTCAAGGCTGGCTAAATATATTTTTTATGATCAGTTTTATACTTCACACCTGCATTTTTAAAAATTGTTTTTGCATATATTATTTGTTTAGCTTCCTTTCACTGAAGTTTATATTTCTTTTTATGCTGCACATTTGGGCAGAAGGTCCTTCTTTTGATGTTTAGAAAAGAAAGACAGGCTTCTGGCAAATAAATATTGCACTAATTCTATTTTAATATTCCAAGGAACCGAGGACTGCAAAATACGTTGGCTATATGTTCTGTGAGGGGAGATTTATTTAGCTTTTATTTCTAGAACATATAGGACAGTTTCCATCTATCTTTCACCTCATTTTGAGGTGAAGACCACCTTTTTGTTGTCATCGTTCATGTTCTGTCAGGAGCTTTGGGCCTAAATATATCACTCTGAGGCCATGAAACCTTGTTCAAAAGGGGTACTGTTTCTAATTCTTTCTCTATTAACAAGATCTGGGATTTGGTAGAATCTTCCTTGATTTGAGGGTAGGAAAGCCCCCCTCCCAATTAAAATATTCTTTATTCTTAATATTAAAAAAGGCAGAGTATTATATTTCCCCAAAGGAGAAATGGAGAAAAACATCTTAACAAAGGCAGAAAGCAGCCCCAGTCTCCCTGCCATAGGAAAACAGCTTCAAACTAAGAAACCTGAAGAGGCTGGCCTTTAGGAATGCCAATTTTCTAATCTATTCAGGAAAACTTGGCCAACCTATTCATGAATAAAATGCCTCCAGCCACAAAAGGCTGGAGTTTATGGGATTAAGAAGTTACATCCCCCACCACACCCAAATTCTAAGGACAGGACATGATCTTTAGGACATAATAGGATTTACCCACCACTGTTAGAACAGCAAGAAACACAAGGCTCACTACACTGCACAACCCCCTGAAGCATCTCAATCAGAACCCCTATAAAGATCCCTCCACTCACTCAGCTGTCCCAGAACTGCATGCTGTTGCTGATTCTGCTCATCGATAAACAGAAATCTTCTTTCCTAACAGCCTCCATTTTATTTCCAGCACCATTTCTCCCGGCTTGGAACTGGACCTGGTTTTTCTTCCTATATGAGTAACCCAAAATTTGAAAAAACAAGACAGAGTTACTGAAAAGAGGTTCTCCCCCTACAAAGATGCTTGCAAAGGAGGGTGGGGGAAAGGCATAGAAGTCAAAATGTCAGTTAAAACTGGCAATCTAAACCCAATGCCTGTTTATGTACATTATTCCTCCCCACCGGTAAAAAGGGATAGGGCTTCAACCATGGGGTGGTGGGTAGCATCTTTTTTTGACTCCTCCCAGAGGCCTTTATTTCCATAACCAAATTCCTCCTCGCTTGTTTTGATTATGCAGTTTTTAGCACCAGTTGCATGGAAGTCAGTTTCATTCCTCAATTGACTCAGTCAATAACATTATTTAGAATTACATCTTGACTTAAATGTACCTTCCTATGTGGGAAAGGAATACAGCTAGTCTTCAAGTTAGAACAGTTTGTTTAGTGACCATTCAAAGATACAACGGTACTGAGACTAGACATTGACCTGTCTGCGATGGTATAGGTTCTGCTTGAGCAGGGGGCTGGACTAGAAAACCTCCAATGTCCCTTCCAGCAATATTCTATTCTATTCTATTCTATTCTATTCTATTCTATTCTATTCTATTCTATTCTATTCTATTCTATTCTATTCTGCAATCTTTCTATTCTATTTTATTCTACTCTACTCTACTCTATTCTATTCTTTGAAAAAAAAACTGACTTAGGGTCTTTTTTTGCAGTTATGACCTTTGTAGCATCCCCGCAGTCATGTGATCAAAATTCAGATGCTTGGCAACTGGCATGTACTTACGACTGTTGCAGTGTCCCAAGCTCATATAATCCCCTTTTGCAAAGTCAAAGGGGAAACCAGATTCACGTAACAACCAGGTTGCTAACTTATCAACTGCAGTCATTCATTTAACAACAGGGGCAAGGAAGATCGGAAAATGGGGCAAAACTCACTTTAAAAATTGTCTCTTAACAACAGAAATTTTGGGCTCAATTGTAGTCATAAGTCAAGGACTGGCTGTATAGTAAAATGATGGAAGATTTTTGACGGTGGCTTCGCAAATTGTGCTAGAAGAAAAGGTGGGTTTCCACTAGTTGTCAATAGTTTATTAACATTGATCTTTTCAGATTAAAAAAAACTACAAATAAAAGTTGCATATAAATGATATTGGTTAGGTTGGAAAGTCAACCCATGTTGGTGAAATTTGCATTCTAAATGAGAAAATTGTACATATGAGACAATGAAGAAAAGATATTTGTATGGATTTAATTAAGAAGTTTACAAAACCTCTTTATGTTATAAAAATGAATTCTCCATAAACTACAGGTACTGGAATAGAATAGAATAGAATAGAATAGAATAGAATAGAATAGAATAGAATAAGAAATTAAAAGACGCTTGCTCCTGGGGAGGAAAGCTATGGCAAATCTAGACAGCATACCAAAAAGCAGAGACAAAAGTGTGCATAGTCAAGGCTATGGTCTTCCCAGTTGCAATGTATGGCTGTGAAAGCTGGACCACAAAAAAGGCTGAGCGCCAAAGAATTGAGGCCTTTGAACTATGGTGCTGGAGAAGCCTCCTGCGAGTCCCTTGGACTGCAAGGCGATCAAACCGGTCAGTCCTAGAGGAGATCAACCCTGACTGCTCTTTAGAAGGCCAGATCCTGAAGCTAAAACTCAAATACTTTGGCCACCTAATGAGAAGGAAGGACTCACTGGAGAAGAGCCTAATGCTGGGAAAGATTGAGGGCAAGAGAAGAAGGGGACGACAGAGAATGAGGTGGCTGGATGGAGTCACTGAAGCAGTAGGCATGAGCTTAGATGGACTCCAGAAGATGGTAGAGGACAGGAAGGCCTGGAGGAACATTGTCCATGGGGTCGCTATGGATTGGACATGACTTCGCAACTAACAACAACAGAATAGACAGATTGTAGAATAGAATAGAATAGAATAGAATAGAATAGAATAGAATAGAATAGAATAGTTGAAAGGGACATTGGAGGTCATCTAGTCCACCCCCACCCCCAAAGCAGGAGACCCTACACCATTTTTGACAGGTGGCAGTCCAGTCTCTTCTTGGAAGCTTCCAGTGATGAAGCTCCCACAACTTCTGAAGGCAACTTCTGTTCCATCGGCTGATAGTTCTCACTGTCTGAAAATTTCTCCTTATTTCCCAGTTGAATCTCTCCTTGATCAGTTTCCATCCATTATTCCTTGTCTGGCCTTTAGTGGCTTTGGAAAATAGTTTGACCCCTTGCTCTCTGTGACAGCCCCTCAAATATTGGAAGACTGCTATCATGTCTCCCCTCTTCCTTTTCTTCATTAAACTAGACATGCCCAGTTCCTGCAATCACTCTTCTTATGTTTTAGCCTCCAGTCCCCTAATCATCTTTGTTGCTCTTCTCTGCACTCTTTCTAGAGTCTTACCGTAGATTCCGGCGTATAAGACGACTTTTTAACCCATGAAAATCTTCTCAAAATTCAGGGGTCGTCTTATACGCCGGGTGCTGAAACTTTAGGGACAGGGCTGGCTGGAAAATCTGGAGTGGATCTTCCATTTAGTCTGCGCAGGGAAAGCGGGACCAATTGGAGTAGAAGCTGCAGTCTGTGATTTTTTACAGGCTGGGTCTGGGCGTCTTTCCTTCTAAAGATGAAGAGCAGCTGTAGGCAGGTGGGGAATGCAAGAGCAACTTGAAAGGCAGGTGGGGAATGCCGGAGCAGCTGCTTAGCTCTAAGGACACATTTGACTCAGGAACTGGGCGGGCTGGCTGGAAAACCTGGAGCGGATCTCCCATTTCATCTTTTTTTTTTTAATCCCATTTATATCCCGTCCTTCTCCGAAGACTCAGGGCAGCTTACAATTTAAAGCACAAATCAATGTGCTTAGCAATAGCCTTCATTCTATGTATATGCCTGCTTATTAGAGCTTTCACACACACACACACCCCACAAGCAGCATCATTACAAAGTCAGCTTATTGCTCCCAACAATCTGAGTCCTCATTTTACCTACCTGGGAAGGATGGAAGGCTGACTCAACCTTGAGCCTGGTGGGATGAGAACCTGCACTACTTGCAGGCAGCTGGTGTTACTTAAGGCTCTGTGCAGGGAAAGCTTTAGAGTGAATTAGGAAAAGTGAAAAAGTGAATTAGGAAAATAGGAAACGGTTGCTGGAATTGGGTATGTGTAGTTTAATGAAAAGAAGGGTGAGGGGTGACATGATAGCAGTGATCCAATATCTCAGGGACTGCCACAAAGAAGAGGGAGCCAAGCTATTCCCCAAAGCACCTGAAGGCAGGAGAAAAAGCAATGGATGGAAATTAACCAAAGAGAGAAGCAACCTAGAACTAAGGAGAAACTTCCTGACAGTGAGAACAATTAACCAGTGGAACAACCTGCCTCCAGAAGTGGTGAATGCTCCAACACTGGAAGTTTTTAAGAAGAGACTGGACAGCCATTTGTCTGAAATGGTATAGGGTTTCCTGTCTGAGCAGGGGGTTGGACTAGATGACCTCCAAGGTCCCTTCCAACTTATGATGATGATGATGATGATGATGATGATGATGTTTAATCCACTTACACTGTTTTATGTTTACATGTTTGATGACAAACAGCCTTATGTTTATAAGTGACAGTTTTCCTACTAAGTACTTGCATGTCATAAGCATTTGAATTAAAATTACCATATTAAAATCAAATCTGATGTTTTTTAATTTTTATTTGGTGTGCGTTGGAAGAGGGGTAGTCTTATACAGCGAGTATAGCCCAAACCCTATAATTTAACAGGAAATATAGGGGGTCGTCTTATACGCCCAGTCGTCTTATACGCCGGAAAATACGGTAACATCTTTTTTATAGTGTGGAGACCAAAACTGGATGTAGTATTCTAGGTCTGGTCTTTCTCTTGCTAAGGCTTTCTAGTGTGGTATTAGTACCTCAGGGATGCAGTGGCTCAGTGGGTTAGGACGCTGAGCTTGTCGATCAGAAGGTCGGCAGTTTGGCGGGACGAATCCCGAGTGCCGCGTAACAGAGTGAGCGCCTGTTACTCATCCCAGCTTCTGCCAACCTAGCAGTTCAAAAGCACGTAAAAATGCAAGTAGAAAAATAGGGACCACTCCGGTGGGAAGGTAACAGCGTTCCGTGCGCCTTTGGCATCTAGTCATGCCGGCCACATGACCATGGAGACGTCCTCAGACAAGCGCTGGCTCTTTGGCTTTGAAACAGAGATGAGCACCGGCCCCTAGAGTCGGAAACGACTAGCACGCATGTGCGGGAGAACCTTTACCTTTATTAGTACCTCACATGATCTTGACTGAATCTCTGTTAACGTAACTTAGGATGGCATTGGCAATAGTTTAACCCCAGAGTCTGAAACCTGACAGCAGCCAGTTGGAGAGTGGAAAAGTAACAGAGCAGAAAAACTGGCTGCAAAATCTATTTAGAGGAAGCTCAGACGTGAATGTTGATTGATTTTTCAGCACAATCAACTGATGCTTATTAACCAACTGTAACATGAAATCCAAATGGTATTGATTTTACATCTGCGTGGCTAGGTGTCTTACAACAAGAGATGGAGACTCAAGGCGACGTGAGTGAATATTGGTTAAAAAAAAATGTGGCTGTATAATTTCTCATGCCATTTATCTAGCCCATGTTCCATTAAAGGAGAGTGGCAACATGCAATGAGCTGAAATGGAGCTTAGGAAGAAGGCAAAAGCAGGGACAGCCTTCGAAGCAGCCCTGTGTGTATGTGTGTGCGTGTGCGCGCACGTTTGCATGCCAACCTGGGTGTCCCTGTGGTAGCATATTTGAATCCCACCACTGGGCTAGATGGACTTGAAACAATATTTCCAGTAGGTGTTTAAAATTTTATAAAATACTATATGGAGTTTTTGAAATTAAGGGTAAGAAATTCTCTCATGGGTAGGTTTGGCTGACTGAAAATTAAATAAGAGGGGACTTGAAGGCTGGCTGCAAGGAACTAGAACAGGGGTGTCAAACTCAATTTCATTGAGGGCCGCATCAGCATTGTGGTTGCCCTCAAGGGGCCGGGTGGGTGTGGCCAGGGTGAGCGTGGCCTACTGTGTGGGCGTGGCTAAAGTGCATATGACCTCCTGGATGGGCGTGGCCAGCTCTACATCGTTCGCATCAAGGGTGCCTCTGGGGACCCGGGCAGGAGTGGGACAGATCTGAGGGTCTCTGGCAGGAGGAGGGTCTCTGGGCCAGGGCCAAGGCAGTGGGGGCCGTTCCCTCACTGTTTCCAGGAGCTTCGCGGGCTGCATGAAACCACTTCGCGGGCCGGATCCGGCCCCCGGGCCTTGTGTTTGACGTGTCTGAACTAGAAGGAACAAAGGATTACTCATCCGTACAAGGGAGCAATACTATTTGACTGTAGAATAAATTAAAGCTGTTTGGGAACAGTTTATTTGGGAGTTAGTTACAAGCTGGCATTATAGCAGAGGAGAGCAATAGCAACAGGACTTATATACCGCTACACAGTGCTTTCCAGCCCTCTCTAAGCAGTTTACAGAGTCAACCTATTGCAGGGCTTTTCAACTGGCGGTACGTTGGCACCTGGCAGGTGGGACACTTACAATGGGTTGAAAAGCACTGCAAAAAAAAAAGGTGTAAAAAAAAAAGGTGTAAAAGTGTAGCGTGGGGATGAACTGAAGCGGCGGCAATGCAGCAAAGGCCTGTGGAAGAGCCAATTGGAGCCATGGGTGTTGCCAGGTCTCTGCTGAGCGCCCAGGATCCACGCTGGGTTCCAGCCAACTGTCACTTCTGGAAGCTGCGTGCAGCTTGGGGAAAGGAGTCAGTTGCAGCTTACACCGAAGACAAAAAGGAAGAGAGTGAAGAGAGGAGATGGTATAAGATAGACATGCCCATGGGGTGTGTACATTTGGCCTGGCCCTGGATACACCGAGGGGCCGGCCCACCCCAGCCCCCAATCAAAGGAAAAACCGAAATCCAGCATCCCAGAGAGGCAGCCCAGCCACCGCGCCCTCCGGTTCCTTCTTCTCAGCCCCAGGGCCCAGACAAAGTCGCTGCTCCTCGCCGTTGTTGGGGCTGGATTTGCAAGTACATTCGCCTGCCTCATCCTGCAAAGCGGCACTCACCTGGCACTTCTGCTGGCAGCCCCGGCTAAAGGCCGCACACTCCAGCCTTGCCCTACCAAGGAAGAGAGCAGCAGCTGAGACCACGTCTGATTTGCTGCTTATTAGGGGCACTCAAAGGCTGCCCAACTTTACTCTGGAATTTCAGGGTTGGAAAGTGGATGGGCGGTGCTGCGTTTGCAGGCGTGGCAGCACCTGCTGAAAAGCCTCCTGCTTCCCCCACCCCACCCCAGCTACCTTCTTCGGAGCCTTCCTGATCCTGCAGGCCTGCCGGTGGGCGGCAAACCAAATTCCCTAGGATAAAAAAGGAAACTATTGGTGGTAGGAGATTCAATTTTTAGAGGAATAGAAACTGTTATATCTTCGGTTCTTTAGGCATTAAGCAAGACGAAGTGTTGAAACAGCAAACAAGTTTATTAACTCAGAACAGAAGCAGCCCTAATAGCTGCTGCACAGCTATTTATACTGTTAGCCTCTAGGCCAGTGGTGGCGAACCTATGGCACGCATGCCAGAGGCGGCACTCAGAGCCCTCTCTGTTGGCATGCGTGCCACTGCCAGCAGCAGCAGGTCTATCAAGTCTCCACTGCCCAGAGCAGGAGCCCCACCCAGCACAAAGGAGGCGAAGCAGCCGACTAGCAAGCTCGAGTAGAGATGGTAGAGCAGAGGTCACCAACCATTGTCGACTGGCAAACTGGAAGAAAAGGGAGGGGGAAGCATTTTACATGCGTGTGTGCGCGCAAGGGGCCATGAGCATGCATGGACTGCAAATGGGCCGGGCTAGTGCCTGCATGATACTCACTAGCCCTGCCCCATTCTTGCATGGTGCAGCACCTTGTATCGGCACTGTGCAGCACAGTGGCCCATTTTTGCACCCCTGGTTTTTGCATGCCAGAGGCAGCACTCAGAGGGCACCATAATGCTGATGCACCCCTGGCACTTTGCAATAAATAAGTGGGTTTTGGGTTGTGGTTTGGGCACTCGGTCTCTCTAAAAGGTTCGCCATCACTGCTCTAGGTGGCAACCAATAGGTTTAAAGAAACAGTTTCCCGCCCAAGACTCATTATCAGCTTGGAGACAGCCAGTCTGGCTTTCAGTAACCGTTACATAACACAGAATCTAGGTCAAACATTAAGCAAGTGATCAGACATTAAGCAAGTGATTAAAACAGTTACGGCCAATACATTACAGAAACTATAGTCTGCAGACCAGGCAGGCAATCTAGGGAGGTATATAGTCTCCCTGGAGCAAAAATCAAAGATGTAACAGAGTACCTTACTAAAATAATCAACCCCACAGATTACAATCCCTTTTTTCTCCTACACGTGCAGCCCCATGACCCAACAATGAATCTGAAAACAATAACAAGACATTACGAGCAGCTAGGGAAGAAAGTTAAGGAATTAGGAAGACAAGCAGTGTTTTCATCCATACTTCCAACAAAAGACTAACATCCAATGAGGGAGCAAAGGATTTTAGAAATGAACCACTGGCTTAAAAACTGGTATCGTCAACAGAACTTCAGCTTTCTAGACCATGGTCTGCATTACCTACATGAAGGGCTTCTGGCAAGGGATGGAGTCAACCTCCACAAGAACTAGAAAGAATGTATTCAGAAAACGACTGGCTTTTTTTATCAGAAAGCTTTAAATTAAAATCGAGGGGGAAAGAGGGCCAATCTTCAAGACCGTTAGAACCTGACTCCATGCAAAAACCACTAGATAACCACATCAGAGGGTAGGGAGTCAAGAGAAAGAAAAAAGAAAAAAAAGAAAAACATAATGAAGTAGAAAGTGACTGCTCCACATCCTTGGTTACTGCCATCCATAGCTGGCTATTTTTTTTTTTAACTCCAGCTTTCCCTCTTTGCTACACTTTCTGCTTTGGTAAGTTTGCCGGCGGTTGGCAGGAGTAAATAACCTGCCTTTTGCTAGCCTTCATTGATCTGTCTGGCAAAACAGGAATGCAATGTAAAAGTAGCAGTTGGTTTCCCATTGATTTTTCTGTGGGTTGTGCAGTCCTTGGATTGTCAGCAGAGACAAGGGACCCTTGATTAACAACACTCCCTGGAAATATTTTTTGCTGGATTCTGCTTGCATCTCTATTACCTACAGGCTGTCTTTTATATGATGGCTTCTTAGGCTAGAAATAGTTAAACCACAGATTAATGCTTGCTGCTCGTATTATGAAGTTGAGACTCTCCAAAGAAGCTATTTACAGATTCCTTTCTTGACCCTGATGGCCTTCAAAGTAGCTCCTCGGGAATGTTGGGGTACTGCAGCCTGTCTTTATGACAAAGTATGGGGGGTTTTTTGTAACAGTATGTGGGAATGATCTTCGGCAATGAGGGCGATGGGGCACAGGGATGCTGCACAGGGACTCATTAGATAAGAGACGGCATAGCCCACAGTTGCAAAACAGACAGAGAAACTCAGGAAGGAATAGCAATAGCAATTTGACTTATATGCCGCTTCACAGTGCTTTACAGCCCTCTCTAAGCAATTTTACAGAGTCAGCATATTGATTCCAACAATCTGGGCCTGCATTTTACCAACCTGGGAAGGATGGAAGGCTGAGTCAACCTTGAGCCGGTCAGGATCGAACTCCTGGCATTGGGCAGAATTATCCTGCAATACAGAATTGGAAGGAAGGAAGGAAGGAAGGAAGGAAGGAAGGAAGGAAGGAAGGAAGGAAGGAAGGAAGGAAGGAAGGAAGGAAGGAAGGAAGGAAGGAAGGAAGGAAGGGAAGGGAAGAGCAGTATCAATAGCCTTTAGACTTATATACCACTTCACAGTGCTTTACAGCCCTCTCTAAGCAGTTTACAGAGTCAGCCTCTTTCCCTCAACAATCTGGGTTCTCTTTTTACCGACCTCAGAAGTATGGAAGGATGAATCAACCTTGAGCCGGTGAGACTCGAACTGCCAAACTGCTGGCAGCTGGCAGTCAGCAGAGTTAGCCTGCAGTACTGCATTCCAACCACTGCATCACCAGGAAGCTCCCTAAATTGTCAGGCTGTAAAGGTGAGTGGAGAGAGATATCTTTTCAGGCTTGCAAGTTTCGGTTAATATAGTCCTACAATAAACTAGAATTAGTTTACCTGGTTGCGTTCCCTGCCTGGTCTACCCGGGCTCCTGAAAGTCCCTAATTAAATATACATATATATATTAATCCCATTTATATCCCGCCCTTCTCCGAAGACTCAGGGCAGCTTACAATTTAAAGCACAAATCAATGTGCTTAGCAATAGCCTTCATTCTATGTATATGCCTGCTTATTAGGGCTTTTGGCCCCCCACAAGCGGCATTATTACAAAGTCAGCTTATTGCCTCCAACAATCTGGCTCCTCATTTTACCTACCTCGGAAGGATGGAAGGCTGAGTCAACCTTGAGCCTGGTGGGACTCGAACCTGCACTAATTGCAGGCAGCTGGTGTTACTTAAGGAGGCATTAGCCCACTGCTCCACCAAGGCTCTTAGTTACATCAGTCATGAATATACCGTAGTAGGTTACCAGTGAAAACTTATTTTCATCCCATCACTATTGTGATTCCAGCATGGAGCCAATGAACATTCTGGTTTACCTTAACTTGCAAGACTATAGTAAAAATTCTGAACATATTTTCTGCAAACTGCAAGGTATACTTGAAATAGATTTATAAGTTGCTGAAGACAAATTCTCCCTTTTTTTTTTTAACACAGCCATCTTCATTAAATTCAATGAAAAGTGTTTTGCTTTCAAAATAGTTTTCAGAGGAAAAGAGGACTTTGGATAAATCCCCCAGAGCTCACATCGTTCCAGTTCTTCAAGAATGAGGTGGCCACTGGGTATGTCTAATTCAATCAATTAAATATGAACCAACAGTGTGTGGCAGCAGCCAAAAACCTAATGCAATCCTAAGTTGCATTAATAGAGGGATTCAATCGAGATTGTGTGAGATACTAACAACACTCTAGTACAGACATGTCAAACACAAGGCCCGGGGCACGGATCCGGCCCGCAAAGTGGTTTCATGCGGCCTGCGAAGCCATCCTGGAAACAGTGAGGGAACGGCCCCCACTGCCTTGGCCCTGGCCCAGAGACCCTCCTTCTGCCAGAGACCCTCAGATCTGTACCACTCCTGCCCAGGTCCCCATAGGCACCCTTGATGTGAACGATGTAGAGCTGGCCATGCCCACCCAGTAGGCCACGCCCACCCACCCCCCTGAGGGCAACCACAATGCTGATGCGGCCCTCAATGAAAGTGAGTTTGACACCCCTGCTCTAGTAAGTCCACACCTAGAATACTGCAACCAGTTTTGATCTCCATGCGATCAAAAAGTTATTGAGACTCTAGAAAAAGCGCAGAGAAGAGCAACAAAGATGATGAGGGGGACTGGAGGCTAAAACATATGAAGAACAGCTGCAGGAACTGGGCATGGCTGGTCTAGTGAAGGGAAGGACTAGGGGGGACCTGATATCAGTGCTCCAATATTTCAGGGGGGGTCTCACAGAGAGGAGGGGGTCAACCTATTCTCCAAAGCACCTGAAGGCCAGACAAGGAACAATGGATGGACACTGATCAAGGAGAGATTCAACCTGGAAATGAGGAGAAATTTCCAGACAGAACAGAAGTTGCCTTCAGAAGTTGTGGGAGGCTTTCAAGAAGAGACCGAACTGCCATCTCTCAGAAATGGTGTAGGCATAGTTCATAGCTGTTAGTTCATAGTCACTGGCATGGGTTAAAAGCAGCAGTCGCCAACCTTTCTGGCACCAGGGGCTAGTTTTGGAGGAAAGAAGGTCTACCATGGACTATGGGGGAGGAGGGAATGGTTTCATGCAAAACCTAGATCCCGCACATGCGCAGATGAAGTGTCAGAATCCATTTATATCCCATTCATAAATCCCTATCTGTATGTTCTAAAATCTTACATCCCTCACTGGATTCTGCCATTCCCAAGGAGAAGAGAAGATGTTAATTGGCTATCCTTATCCATTTGTTAGGGACGCGGTGGCTCAGTGGGTTAGGACGCTGAGCTTGTCGATCAGAAGGTCAGCAGTTTGGCGGGTCGAATCCTGAGTGCCGCGTAGCAGAGTGAGCGCCTGTTACTCATTCCAGCTTCTGCCAACCTAGCAGTTCGAAAGCACCTAAAAATGCAAGTAGAAAAATAGGGACCGCTACGGTGGGAAGGTAACAGCGTTCCATGCGCCTTTGGCGTCTAGTCATGCCGGCCACATGACCACGGAGACGTCCTCGGACAAGCGCTGGCTCTTCGGCTTTGAAACGGAGATGAGCACCGGCCCCTAGAGTCGGAAACGACTAGCATGCATGTGCGGGGGAAGCTTTACCTTTACCTTTTATCCATTTGTTGCAAGGGTGTTTATTTCAGCCTGCCTGAAGGCCATCATTAGACCAGGGGAAGAACCTCTGAACTGAGAAGAACAAAGAAAGGGAGGGGGGGAGAGATCTGGTTTATATCTCCGATTAGCATCTGAAAGGGAGAAAGGAAATGTTGTAAAGGCATGGAAGATCCCTTTTCCCTTGGAAGGTTTTGACACCTGAACCTTAATTGATCCGGGACTGACCAAATGGACTGAGGGGAGGGGGTTTCACTCGGGGACACTTTAAAAGTACCAGCCTGTAACACAGTTTTCAGATCCTGTCTAGATTTCCCACTGACAATTATGTTTTAGGAAAAGTTCCTTTTTTGGACAAGAGTTTTCCTTTCCTAAGACGTGGATTGGGGTGGGACCTTACACGAAGCTTCATTCACTTGCCCACTGCTTGCGTGGCCAGGTTCCTAACTGGCCGAGGACTGGTACCAAACCACAGCCTGTTGGTGGGGTGCCCTGGGTTAGAGGAGTAGGATATAATAGAGTGGGGGGGGGACCTTGGAGGTCTTCTATTCCAGCTCCTTGCTCAGTCAGGACATGCATAGCAGCAATTGACATTTGATTGCCTCCTCTCTCTTCCACTTTCCCTTTCCTCCTTATCCTTTTAGGCACATCGCCGCCACCACGCTCTCCCTCTCCTCCTGCTCCTCCTGCTCCTCCTGCTCCTCCTGCTCCTCCTCCTCCTCCCTCCTTCCTTCTCACCACTTCAAACATTTGCAGCAATGTAACAGTCTATATGCATCCTCCTCTCTGTTTTGTGGCTGTACCCTGCCAAGATTTCTAGGATTGTGACCATGCCACCTGCTGCAAAATGACCAGAGATTCACCTTTCTGTTTTCCTACCTTCCAAAGACTTGATGGGGGGGGGGAGGGGGTAGTGGGGGGGAGTAACAATCTTTGGCTGCCAGGAAGTATGTCTCTTGAGCTTCTGGCATAATTTGGCAAACGCACCTGCAGTGCATTTACAGTTTACAGTTTTTCTGTTTGCAGAAACCTCTTCTCTGTTTAGCTTCTTTTATGAAATTTTATTTTCATGGCCATCTGTTGGATTTGTTTGTTTGTATTTAGTTACTTTGAAGGATCTGTTGTCTGACTGTGGGAAAGTCAAGCTCGTGAAGAGACTGCCAGACGCCCACCTCACCGGGGCTTTTGCCCTGGCGAGAAATCTCTCATCAAGATCCCAAACCACAAGGAACACGCCAAATGCATGGCAACAGATTAATGCAATGGGCAATATCAATTTTATGTCTAGTGAGAGATGGACTGATTGCAGGTTAATTATGCCAACTGCCAGCAGTTCGATTGTGACAAGCTCAGGGTGTACTCAGCCTTCCATCCTTCCGAGGTCGGTAAAATGAGGACCTGGATTGTTCGGGGGCAAGATGCTGATCCTGTAAACTGCTTAGAGAGGGCAGAGGTCTATGTCTAAGGGCTATTCAATGGTGGGATTCAAATACCTGAATCACCGGTTCTCTGCGTGAATGCCCGGCCTGGGCATCTGAGGCCTAGAATAGACTTCCAGAAGTGGCATCCACACACTTCTGACAGGCCGTTCAAGGCCTGGAAGGCCTCCTCCAGGCCTCCCGAGACCTAGAACAGACTTCCGGAAGCAGTGTGCATTCAGCCAGCTCTCCGAACTCAATAAAATTTAGCTATCCAGTGCGAACTGGCTGAATCCCACCACTGGTGCTATTGCTGTGCCTTTTCTCCTTCCTTCCTTCCTTCCTTCCTCCCTCCCTCCCTCCCTCCCTCCTTCCTTCCTTCCTTCCTTCCTTCCTTTCTTCCTCCCTCCTTCCCTTCCTTCCTTCCTTCCTCCCTCCCTCCTTCCTTCCTTCCTTACTACCTTCCCTCCCTCCCTCCCTCCCTTCCTTCCTTCCTAACTCTTCCCAGTGCCTACAGTTCGATTATCACCAGCTCAAGGTTGTCTCAGCCTTCCATCCTTCCAAGGTCAGTAAAATGAGGACCCAGATTGTTTGGGGCAACAGCTGACTCTGTAAAATTGCTTAGAGAGGGCTGTAAAGCACTGTGAAGCAGTATATAAGTGCTATTGCTAAGTGCTATTGCTCCTTCCTTCCTTCCTTCCTTCCATGGTACACAATGGTTAGAGTGCAGTATTGAAGGCTAACTCACTGCTCACTGCCAGGAGTTCAATGATGTCTGGCTTAGGGTTGACTCAGCCTTCCATCCTTCTGAGGCTGGAAAATGAGCACCCAGATTGTTGGGATCAGCAGGCTGACTCTTTAAACCACTTAGAGACGGTTATAAAGCACTGTGAAGCGGTATATCAGTCTAAGTGTTATTTGAGGCTAGCCCCTCCCTCTCAGCCCAGGCTTCCCTGACAGGGAGTTATGAGGCTGGAGAATTTTGTTCCAAGAGGTGGGATATATATCTCACACATCAATAATTTACATCTTTATGTAGAAAGTAATGGAGTTGCAAGAGGCTGCAAAATGGGAAAAACAGCAGCCAAATGGGATGCTCGCCCTTGATAACCTTGTTACCAAACAAGGCAGGAAGTCAGCATTCCAGCCTCCCAAATTTCACCAGAATTCATCTCTCTTTTGAATCTGATTCAAAAGTAAATTCTCCTTCATTAAATTAAATGAAAGCCAGTGGGAACAAAAATGAAAGTTTTTCTGCCCACCCTATTTGGAACAGCATCCAAAAGACTCTGGGAAAACTGCCTGCAATCTGTTTTGCGGCTTCTACGTCTTTCTAAGTAAAGGGTCATTTAATTTTCATCTTGCACATCAAAGTTTTCGTTTCCTTAATTGGAAATAGGCAGGTGAAGATCTAAACAACTTGATTTCAGAGTCCCTGGCAATTGCTAAGATTGAGGGGAACTTAATCTTCATCAGGATTACTACATATTCACTAATAATAATTTTCCTCTGAAGCAATGGGCTTTTGCAGCCTTTAATCACTGGCAGTAAATGAGCTATTTAGGAAAGCCAGAAATAATAGTGAAAGTTCTTTCCCAGAACAGTCCCATGGTGGGGGGGTGGGTTGGTTTTTGGTTTTTGATGAGGCAAAATATTCTACAAGCTCTTTTTGCAAAGTAGGAGAGAAAAGAAAAACAAACTATATCTTGACTTTGTGTTAGGAAAGATTTTAAACCGAAAAGAAAAAAAAAATGGGGTTGGTGGCGAGGAATCCTATATCTTAGGTTTTGCACTGTTTAAACTTACCAGCTAAAATTTGGCAGGACTTTTTTTTTTTAGTGCAACTTCAGCTTATGCCGGTGGGGGGGGGAGGGGCGTATTTATTATTGAACTTTTTAAACCAAGAATTGGAGAGCATTAAAGTGAGTGTACCCTTTGGCCCTGTTATGTTCTCTATTTACTCTTTGCCTGTCTTCAAAGCACACTCGAGTTCTTTCACCATTGTCTTGAGATACGTAAATGGAGATTCAATCATCCAGGCCAAAAGTATCTTAAAAGGTTAAAAGTCATGGCAATTGGACCAAAATTTATTTGAACGGAGACGTTTCGTTACCCATCCAAGTAACGTCTTCAGTCAAAATGAAGATGTGGGTAGGCAGAGAGTCAAAGAGTTGTTAGAAAGAACCAAATCTTGCCATGCAGGGGCGTTTCTCCCCAAAATCATTCTTTCCGATGACCCTGTGATTCTCTGTCTACCCACATCTTCATTTATTTATGCTACTGTGGGAAGTCAGCCCCTCCCCTCCCAAGAGAAGGAAATATTAAAGAGGCAGAAAAGCATGCCCAGTTTTTCTTAATAGCCCCAAGTCTCCCTCCCCCAAGCAGAAACCAGCTGTTTAGAAATGCAGATGTGATCATCCATTCAGGAAGATTGGAGCCCTCCAGTTAGAAGCTTAAGAAGACAAAGACACCTAAAATCTACATACCCCACCCAAACTGTAAGACAGGACACAATAGGATTAACCTACAGATGCCAAAGGGGCACACTCAGACTCAGGTCAAAGTTCATCCCACAGGAACAACTCCAAACAAAAGGCCCCAGAGGATATAAAAACCCACTCCCTACATGTGCTCTCTCTTTACTTACAGAAGCATCTTTCTGTCCGGCTCTCCTCTTCAATAAACTGCAACCTTCTTTCCAAAGCAGTCACCATGTTGTTTATTCCCGACTTGGACTGAAACATGTTGAAGACTTTTCCTTCAACACTACCCTGGCAATTTCAATAACTAGGAAAAAGCATATTTAATTAATACAGTTATAATTTCCTGTTGAGTCATTATCTAGGCAATGGTGATCAAAGTTTTATTTGTTTGTAGAAGCTGGGGCTATTTTATTCTCTTTCTTTCTTTCTTTCTTTCTTTCTTTCTTTCTTTCTTTTTCTTTCTTTCTTTCTTTCTTTCTTTCTTTCTTTCTTTCTTTCTTT
>JAKJMR010000993.1:186002-213518 GCA_024449315.1 Daboia siamensis | reverse complement strand
GGGGGCGCCGTTGAACCTTTCGCATGAGACGAGGAAGGCAAAGAACAGACAGTGATAATCCCCTTATAGGAAAGATTCACATAATCTCAAAGAGAAATCAGAAACCAGCCCTGCCCTGTTAGTCGGTGCCAGCAGGACTTTTTACAAAGGCAGAAAGATGTGTCAAGAGTGCACAAAGAATGTCCTTAACCCCTTGTTGCAACTCCTTAAAACGGCTGTACGCTCCTAGGAAAAGATGTGGCTGCCTTAAGAGGTCTTGGCAAGTTGCAATGTTTGTGTTAAAAGGCAGCTTCTTTCTAGGGAAATTCTTTCTGGCACTAGCCACAAGGCTTCTTTCCTAGCCCAATAACAACTTACTGGACCCTTGGGAAGAATGGAGTGGAATGGAACAAATAAAATACAATACAGAGGTAGCCCTTGATTTATGACCGTAATGGAGTCATCCACTGGACTGACCCGATTTCACAACCTTTTCTTTGTGGCGGTCATCAAGTGAACATGGTGGTCAATAAAGCCAATGCCACAGCTGTAAAGGAAACCCTCTGTTCGCTAGGGGGCATTTTTGTCAAATGCCGGTTTTCAGCAAAAAAAAAAAAAAAAAATCTTCCAATGAGGTCAGATGACTGAGGGATGCTACAAAGGGCCACAAATATGGGCTGGTTACTGAATGCCTGATATGGAGTTATATGATCATGGGTGTGTGCCTGGTCGGAACTTCAGAACTGGGTCGTAAGTTCCTCTGTGGGGCTCTTTTGTAACTTCGTTGAATGGTGATAGGTATAAGCAACTTATTTCTGGTTTGTCATCTGGATGAGTTCTACTACCTATTATCCATCTATCTATCAACCTATCATTCATTCATTCATCCATCCATCCACCCACTTATCCATCTATCCACCCACTCACCCCTTATCCATCCATCCATCCATCCATCCATCCATCCATCCATCCATCCACCCACCCACCCACTTATCCATCCATCCATCCCTGTCTGTCTATCATCTATCTCAGGAGTCTTCAAACTTGGCCCTTTTATGATTTGTGGACTTCAACTCCCAGAATTCCTCAGCCAGCATGCTTGGCTGAGGGATTCTGGGAGTTGAAGTCCACAAGTCACAAAAGGGCCAGGTTTGAAGAAGACCCCTGGTCTATCTGTCTATCCATCTATACCTATCAATGTAATCTACCTAATCTATCTAATTTGTCGCCCATCTCAGGGGTGCCTTGAAACGTGCACACTCTTTCTCTGTCTCCAGCGAAGGGCCTCTTGCGGCGCTCAAACAAAAGCCACCAGGCCGCTGAGCAGTCCTCACCCTAGCTCTCGGAAAGGAACCTCGAATTCCAATTCCTCCTTGGTTAGAGCTTCTACCTTCTCAATGAAATTCTTGAAGGCTGTTTTCAGCTTGTGTCTCATCTCCCGTTCCATCTGGGGCAAAGAGGATCAGTCAGTCACATGGCCCCAATTGGTCTCCTGGCGCCCAGCCCTCCCCTGTCCCACAGGGCTTCAAGCAGCCCATCCTCACCTGCTCGGCGTAAAGATCGTCCCGATCGTGCATGTGCTGGTGCTTGCCCAAATCGGTGGTGATTTCGCCCACCTCCGTGTAAAATTGCACGTCCGTGTGGCGTTTCTTCCCAAACATGATAGCGTTCTGCAGGGCAGATAGGGCAGGGTTCACCCATTGTACCACTTTTAGGATATGGCAACATCCAAGTACCAGCCGTCGCCTAGCAAGGTGTCAAAAACCTGATGACACCCCCGCCCCCCAAAAAGGAAAAAAAGTACAGGTAGTCCTCGACTTACAACAGTTCGCTTAGTGACTGTTTGAAGTTACAATGGCACTGGAAAAAGTGCCCCCAAGCCACAGCCGAGCAAGACACTTGCCTGCCCGCCTGGCGGCGCTCTTCCTCCTGTCCGAGGTTTTCATTGTTGTGAGCATTTCTGTTGAGGATTGGCAGTAGGGGTGGGGTGGGGTGGGGTGTGGTGTGTGTGGTTTTTATACCCCCCCCCCTCTGCTGGGTGGTTGCAGCAGGTTTTGGTCACTTCACATGACCCTGGGACAGTGTGACGGTCATAAATATGAATCAGTTTCCAAGCATCTGAATGTAAATCACAAGACCCTGGAGATGCTGCAACATTCCAGCTGATCGGCGCCACTTCTGGGCTCAGAAGCGGCAGGATCAGCGGTGAGCTCCAGCTGGAGATGGCGCTGATTCTGGCGCTTCCGCTAAGCCCTGATAGCCGCGAAGAAGCGCTGATCCTGGGGCTTCCGCTGAGCCGACAGCCCTGCAGCTCCAGCCGTCTCTCACTCAGGCTTGTGCGGTGCTGCCACCGGTTCAGCTCATTCCCCTCCCCTGCTACCACTTTTCTAGGATGGCTGTGTACCACCTGCCAAGTGCCAATGTACCACAAGTGGTACCTGTTCACTAGTTGAAAAGCCCTGAGATAGGGAACTGATAAAGCTTCAGCTCTGGGCAGAATTATAGTCCGGAAAGTCTGTGCTTAGGTAAAGAGTGGGAGCTATTGGTCATGGGGAGCGGGGAGTGGAAAAGGATAAGAGCTCCTTGGTTCTCTGTGAGCTTGGCTGTTTTCTTGGGAGATGTTTCATTAGCAAACTGGGTGACATAACCAGTGCTAGTGATGCATTAGCACGGATGATGCTATCTAGTTTGGGTCGTGAAACATCTGCCAGAAAACAATCAACCTCAGAGAGCACCAAGGATCCCTCGTTTCAACCCTGAGCTACAAATGTTCTCCTTTAGTGGGAAACAATGGGAGAGCCAAACAGGGCCGAAACAGCTTTCCCCCCACCAACCATAAACCAAGGGCCAAGCTTCTCCTCAAGGTAAGGCTGCCTTAAGCAGGAGATGCGTGCAACGTTTTCAGAATTTGCACCACCTCACAAACCACAAAGCGTGGGGCTTGCAGTTCAAGGGCAGCAGGTTGTGTTAATGGGAGGAAAAACCGAGGTCCTCGTCTGTCCTTGCTACCCACTTCCACCAGGGAAAGGGCCTTCTCAACCCTCCGGCTTCTCCTAGCTGCCTAAGGCCCACAGATACCTTCAGATGGAAGTGAAGCACGACGATCATCTCCCCGTCGCAGGGCTGGAACACGGCATGCTTGATGTTGTTGTACAGGATGTCCACTTTGTCCCCCCGCACCGAAGTGAAACGGAAACCTGTGGAGGAAAAGCCGCAGTGAGGGGCGAAGGCCATCTAATGCTGGTGTCGTCAGATTGGAAAGGCCAGTAGCACCTTCCCGGGCACGGAAATTCATTTTCATTCATTTTATTGACAGTGTGGCATTGTTACATCAGCCAGGAGACTACAATGTGAATGCATAGCAGTAGCTTGGCTGCCAACTGACCAGCTCTGTTATGGGACCCAAAGGTGCTTTTTCACGAGGCAACTGGACTTTCTCGTTTTTCTTTGAAGACATTGCACTTCTCATCCAAGAAGATTCTTCAGCTCTGACTGGATGGTGGAGAATGGAAGGATTTATATTCCGTGCAGACAGCTGGTCATTTGCCTTCTTTTAAGCGAGTCACAGAGGCCCCATGTCAACGCTGCTAACATCGAATGTTCTTGCTTGAGATGAAGAAGCAGCTATTTCATATGTTAAACGTGCACTGCTTTAAGAGATAGGGTTTAAGGCTGGGAGGGGGGGGGAAGGGAAACCGATTCTTTAAATTAATAGGAGAATATGATTAATGACAACATTAGAAAGGTGGGGAATTGTGTTTTAATCTATTGTGCGAGGTTTCAGATTCCAGCTTCCTTCGAGCAAGCATTTGCCGGTGTATTAGGCTAAATAAAGGACTTTTTAAGGTAAACAATCCCTCAAGAGTCACTTGAAAAGTCCACACGTCGGAAGCCTGACAGGCCACTTGTAGGTTTATCTGTCTTTTCAGGGTCACTTGAGTGGTGCAAATGGGTGTGGAGCCTTCTTGGAACTGTTGAAAGGACAATGTTGTAGACTGGAGGTAGATGATGTCGTATCCCTCCTGCCCCCAGCTGTCTGCAAGGAGTATAAATCCTTCCATTCCCTACCGTCCAGTCAGAGCTGAAGAAACATCTTGGATGAGCAGGAAAACGTCTTCAAAGAAAAAACAAGAACATCCAGATGCCTCCTGAAGCACCACCTTTGGAGCAACTGTGACCTGGATGACTGAGAATCTCCACAGACATCTGTTATGCCTGGGACACACTTGTGCGCTTCTGAAGATGTGCCACAGGAGGGTGAGATGGCTTCGCACCCAGAGAGACAAGCGGCTCTTCCTGCAGCGTCATTCAAGGCCCTCTCCCTCCACCGGAGCTGCCTTGCAAACGGGCGCTGCAAGCAGGAAGCTGGCAGGAGTTTGACCGCCGGCACGGGACACCAGCTCATCTCCCCAACGGTACTGGTTATCTGTTTTATCTACTTGCACAGAACATAAGTTTCAAACTGCTAGGTGGGCAGAAGCTGAGGTGAGTGACGAGAGCTCACCTTGCCGTGCAGCGCTAGGGCTTGAACCTCGGTAGGAGAGACCACCTCCAGCACCATGAAGCCAGGGCCAACGCGCCTCTCGGGCATGGAAATATGGAAGACACAATCTTAGGCAGGCTGGGCAAGATTCCAGGGACGGGGTTGCTCAAGAGATGGTGGTGAAGCCCAGAGGCAATGTTCTTTCTGCTTTCGAGCTACCTCTTAGGTGGCGATCTATCCCAGAGGCAAAGCTCTGTGCGCGCCTCGCAATTACCATTGACGTGGGCTTCCAGAGATCCCTGCATCCGCTTCTGGGCAATGTTGGGACGGATGTAGAGGTCCTTCAGTTTGGGATTGCTGCGGTTCAGGTTGATCACCAGAGAGTCTTGTTTGACAATCCCCTGTGGAAAAGGAAAAGATTCAACTGCTGCTGCTCACAAAAGTCTCTGCCGTCTGCTAAAGGTGCCGCTCCTGGTGGTTGTCCTCAGCAAAAGCATCTCTTCAGTTTTTTCCGGCCGTCTTTGGGAGATGCTTGCCTGGGAAACCCCTGCCCCGAGGGGAGGGGGGGGGAGGGCCTCACCTCCTTTTCTTTCTCCTCGGCTTCACGGGTTTTGTAACGCTTCTGCACTTCCTTGATGATGCGGAAGGCATTCTGGAGGTTGAGCGCTGGGACTGTCTGTTCCCCAGGCGTTTTGATGTTGGATGCCCGGTATGTTCTGAAGGAACAGAAGGGTTAGGGTTAGCAGGGACCCAGCGATGACGCTGAAGTTCAATTGATTGGGCTGCTAGGAGCCTCTTTTGAAGTCTGGAGCACAAAGGAGTGTGAGGGAAACTGCCTGGGGTCTAGACCAGGGGGTAAACAACCTTGGCTCTTTTATGACTCATGGATTTCAACTCCCAGAATTCCTGAGTCAGCTATGCTGACTCAGGAATTCTGGGAGTTGAAGTCCAAGAGTCATAAAAGAGCCAAGGTTGCTTACCCCCTGGTCTAGACCTTTAAGAATTCCCATTCATTAAATCCACCAAATCCCAGAAGGCCTCTGGTTTTTTTTTTGTTTTTTTTATCAAAGCCTGGGCTCCAACTCAAGACAATTCAAAGTCAACGAAAGCCCCGAAGCCCAGGTATAAACACAGGCAAACTGCCATCGCTCTTAAGGACAACACCTTCCTAACTGCAATGCCCAGGAAGGCAATTTACTCACATTTCTTTTACAAAAGTGGCTTCTGGGTTAGGAAAGATGTTGCCTTCGTTGCGACCCAAGGCACTGCCCGGGCAATAGAAGTTGATCCTCAGGTAAGTGTAATCACCTTCTACTGACATGCTGATGTTCTGTATGAGAAAACCAGAATAAAAAACAAATTAACATGGTTGGAACAGATCTTAAGAGGTCTTCTAATCCAGACCCCCTGTTCCATAAGAAGACCCTATAACATTCTGGACAAATGGCTGTCCAATCTCTTTAAAAAAAAAACAAACTTCCAGAGATGGAGCATCCAGGTATCTGGAGGAAAGCCATTCCACTGAGTAATTGTTTTAACTATCAGGAAATTTCCCCTTAGTTCTAGATTGCTTCTCTCCTTGATTAGTTTCCATCCGTTGCTTCTTGTCCTGCCTTCTGGTACTTTGGAAAACAGCTTGAACACCCCCCCCGCCCCCGACTCTTCTCCTCCAAAGAGGAGAGCACACACTTAAACATCTGAGGTCTCCTGATAGGGTGGCCCTTTCTACGCCCAGCCCTCTCCTAAAACCACAACTATACAAAGAAATACTCTCTGTTTATTTTTTCAGGGCATCGCAACAGTCACATTTCAGCAGTTTCCCTTTCAAAACCATCACCTGCTCCTACTTCTAAGGAATTGCACCTTCCTAAGACTTGACTAAGCTACCCTTTCCCACGGAACAGAAGTCCTCATACCTTGATGGTAGCAATGTGGAATGGAGTAGCGATGCCAAAAACAGGCATGATGACAGTTTCATACTTCTTGTCAATGTAAATCTTCATCTCCCGAATATAAGGCTCTTTAGGTAGCAGAGACGGATTCTTATAGGACACGTTCGACTTGCGGGCCCTGTGAAGAAGCAGGAAGGGAGAAGAAATTTGGTAGGGTAAAAGGGCTGCAGGCTTCCAGTTTTGCGCAGTAGCGCAGCGGTCGAAGGATCGCGGGGCTCCACACCCTATGGCCTATTTCTGTTAAAGGTAAAGGTTCCCCTGCACATGCGTGCTAGTCGTTTCCGACTCTAAAGGCCGGTGCTCATCTCCGTTTCAAAGCCAAAGAGCCAGCGCTTGTCCAAGGACAACTCTGTGGTCATGTGGCTGGCATGACTAGACGCCAAAGGCGCACGGAGCGCTGTTACCTACCCACCATAGTGGTCCCTATTTTTCTACTTGCATTTTTACGTGCTTTCGAACTGCTAGGTTGGCAGAAGCTGGGACGAGTAACAGGCGCTCACTCTGCTATGTGGCGCTCGGGATTCGACCCGCCAAACTGCCGACCTTCTGATCGACAAGCTCAGCGTCCTAACCCACTGAGCCACCACGTCTCTTTCTGTCTGTTAGGGGATCCTAAAGAGGCCTTGCAGAGAGGCAACCAAGCTGAAATATGTGAGTCCTTGCTTCTTGTGCTTGATGGTTGTTTTGCAGACATTTCATCACCAAACTAGGTAATGTGATCACTGGTGATGATGTCATCTACTCAGGTAATAAAACGTCTGCAAGGAAACCACCAATTTCAGGAAGTATCAAGGACCCCAAAGCTCAGTCCTGAGCTACAAATATTCCCTTCTATCTGTAAGTTCAAATGTTTTTGGAAAGAGGGATGCTCTCTTGTCCCATACGACCAGGAGTAGATCTTTGGCTGCATGTGACATAGCCCCCAGGTAGAAACTAGAGAAACCCATTATTGTTCCCATCACACGCAATTCTTACTTCTGGATCTGCTGTTCTCCTTTTTGTTCCGTTAAGCGTCTCCGGGCTTCTTCGTTTAGCTGCATGGCCAGTTCTTTCTGATGTGCCTTGCGTTTCTCTTCAGCCGTTAGCTCATTCTGGAAAGATAAGTGATTGATACTCAAAAAGCATGGGAAGATCCCTCTCTCCATCCTTCCTTTAAATTTGACTACCTCCGCCTTCTGTGATCTGGCCTGCTACTGGCCGTGCAGACAAATCTGGGAATTGTAGTCCCAACAGTTTTGGGATGGTGGTGGGGAAGAGCTTGAGGAAGTATGGTCCAAGCAGTGAGCTAAGCTAGGGAGTCCCCAACTCCTGGTCCGTGGCGTGCCAGAAACCAGTCCACGCAAACAAGAGAAATCACGCCCCCTCCGGTCTGCAGAAAAACCTCTCTCCATGGAACCGGTCCCTGGTGCCCAAAAGATTGGGGGCCTCTGAGCTAAGGAATAACTCAAGACCTGCCTAGTCCTTTTTCAGTGTTACATGATTCAACTCCCTCCCTCTCTTCCCCCAACCCATCTACATTTCTTTACCCGTGTTCTTTCTGGCAGTAGGGCTGCCCGTGAACCACGTCCAAGGAGGATTCCTTCCGTATCATCTTCTTCTTCCTCTTCCTCCTCATCCTCTTTCTGGGACAAAAAGGGAGCAAAACGATACAAACGTTCGTTAAGAAAGATCTCATTTGAAAAGGGGCAGGGGTTTTTTTGCATCCAGACTTAATTACGCAATACAGGTGGTCCTTGACTTCTGACTGTAAGGAAGTCTACCCATCACAGTTACGATGGTCATGATACAGAACCTCCATGTGACCGGCCTGATTTCATCACCAATTTTTTGGACGTCATTAACTGAATGCCAAAGCGAGGCAATGGTTGGTTTACTATGGTCTGGCTTTGGACAAAAACATCGTAAAATGTGGACACGTGACCCTGGTATGCTGTGAACAGCTGTAAATGCAGGCTGGCTGCCGAGTGCCCAAAATACAGTCATATGATCACGTGGGAGGGTGGGGGGGGGGGTTTCGTCATAACTTTGAATAGTTCCGAAGGGACCGTTCCTAAGTCGAGGATTACTGTATTAGAAATTTCTCATAAAACGCAGAAGCTCTTCTCTGTCTAAAATGCAAGTTTTAGGAGGGGAATATGTTCTAACCCTGGTTGCTAAAGGCCCTTTTTGAACTGATGTTTGAAAATGTTAAACAACCCACCAAGCCCTTCTTTATGAGACCTGAGGACTGAAAATGTGACATTCCCCCCACCCCCCCAAAATGGCAAAGGAACCTAGGGCTCACATTTTGTTCCACCCTGCACCTCTCTTCAAATTCTTTCAAGCTCTTTTGCTTTTCTGCCCCCGTTGTTGAAGTTTTGAACTCACCTTTAATAAAATGCTGACATTCTTAACCTTCTTTTTGACAGATGTGAGGAGAGTAGCAGGACCGTCCTGAGAGGAGGGAAAAAACAAACCAACAAACCAACATCATCGCAGAGAAACAGCTGCAAGCTGGACTTCCTGACAGACCAGGTTCCCTCCCTCAGCTGGGAATTAGCGGTTGACCTTCTAGTCCACGGCTTTTCAACCTTTTCACCCATTGTACCACTTTTAGGATATGGCAACATCTGAGTACCACCAGTCGCCTAGCAAGGTATCAAAAAATGATGACCCCCCTCCCCCCAAAAAAGGGAAAAAGTGATGAAGTACAGGTAGTCCTCGACTTACAACAGTTCGCTTAGTGACTGTTCGAAGTTACAATGGCACTGAAAAAAGTGCTCCCAAGTCACAGCCGAGCAAGACACCTGCCTGCCCGCCTGGTGGCGCTCTTTCTCCTGAGGTTTTCATTGTTGTGAGCATTTCTGTTGAGGATTAGCAGCGGGGGGTGGGGTGGGGGTGGGGTGTTTGGTTTTTATTTCCCCCCCATCTATTGGGTGGTTGCAGCAGGTTTTGGTCACTTCACATGACCCTGGGACACTGTGACCATCATAAATAGGAATCAGTTGCCAAGCATCTGAATGTAAATCACAAGATCCTGGAGATACTGCAACATTCCAGCTGATCGGCGCTTCTTCTGGGCTCAGCAGAAGCACCAGGATCGGTGCTGAGCTCCAGTTGGAGCCTGGCGCTGATCCTGGTGCTTCCGCTGAACCCTGACAGCCCTGCAGCTCCAGCCGTCTCTCGCTCAGGCTTGTGCGGTGCTGCCACCGGTTCAGCTCATTCCCCTCCCCTGCTACCACTTTTCTAGGATGGTCGCCTACCACCTGCCAGGTGCCAATGTACCACAGGTGGTGTCCGTACCACTGGTTGAAAAGCCCTGTTCTAGTAGACCGCAAGGCAAATGGAAAGAAAAAAAGCAGGTGGTTTTGGTTGATCTTGCTAAAAGGGGACATATCTGTCTTTGATGCTTTCCAGCTGCTACTTCACCCCTCTTTCCTGAATCCCAAAGACTAATTTCTGAGTTTTTATTCCTCCCTCTTAACACACAGAACGTAATATTAGAACATTTAAAAAAAATATGCCGGACAAGTTACAGGTAGTCCTCGACTTACGATCACAATCGAGCCCAAAACTTCTGTGGCTAAGTGACACAGCCAAGTGAATTTTGCCCCATCCTAGGACCTTTCTAACCACAGTTGTTAAGTGAATCACTGCAGTTGTTAAGTTAGAAACACAATTCTTAAGTGAATCCGGCTGCCCCCACTGACTCTGCTTGTTAGCTGGTCACAAAAAGGGATCACCTGACCCCGGGACGCTGCAACCTTCGTAAATAGGAACCCGTTGCCAAAAGCATCCAAATTTTGATCACGTGACCGTGGGGGTTGCTGCTGTGGTCGTGTGAAAATCAGTCCTAGGTCAGTTTGGTTTCAGTACTGCTGTAACTTTGAACTGTTACTAAATGAACTGTCGTAAGGCGAGGACTACCTGCACTTAGAATCCAAACCAAGCTAATATACTGCTCGCCTGAAACTGAAAATTCCTCAGATCACCTGAACAGCGGCGACTGACCTGCTGTTAATCAGAACCGTGTGAGTCTGGCTTGCTTTCTTGCTTTTAAACCAGGACTGCTATTTTGTTCCTGGGGAATGGATAATTAGGAAAGTGGGTAGCTAAAGGGCAAATGGGCTATTTGACTCTCCATGCTTGGACGGTGATGGCGAAGCAGCACATGCTTCCAACAAGGCAAGACCACCAGGATAGTTCTTTCCTAGCAAAGGATGCAAGTCCCTTCTTTTCCCCCCACCCCAGAGCCGCTGTAACTTCGAACGATCGCTAAACAAACTGCTGTTTTAAGTCGAGAACTATCTATACGTGGAATATATGGAATAAGGGTGAATACGTGAATGTGACCCTGAACCTAGGCCAGGGGTGTCAAACTCGCCGCGTCACGTGACGCGACACATCGTGACTTTTTCCCCTTGCTGAGGCTGGGTTGGGCGCGGCTTCCGCGTGACGTATCCAGCCCATGGGCCGGCAGTTTGACACCCCTGACCTTGGCTTTAACAGTAGAGGAACTGCTGTCTTTGCAGGGGGAGATGACCAACTTAGGAGAAGAACAGAGCCCAAATTTTGAAAAACTTTTGTCTGCTCCAGTCACATCTCCCCCTCACTTCTCCCTGTCCTTGCACCCACCTCTTCCACCAATGCGGTGTCCCCGATGAACAGAGCGTAGGTTTTCTCCTCGGGTTTCTTCCCTTCTCTGTTGGGCAAGTCAGAGAGGCCGACGTTGAGGCTGAACACCATCCCTGGGTGGAGAGAACACAGCTTCATCAGTCCACAAGCTGCCCCACTTAAAATTCCCCCCCATATTTAACTCCAGATAAAGTTATCGTTGTTGTTGTTAGCTGCGAAGTCGTGTCCGACCCATCGCGACCCTATGGAGAACGTTCCTCCAGGCCTTCCTGTCCTCTACCATCTTCTGGAGTCCCTTTAAGCTCACGCCTACTGCTTCAGTGACTCCATCCAGCCACCTCATTCTCTGTCATCCCCTTCTTCTCTTGCCCTCAGCCTTTCCCAGCATTAGGCTCTTCTCCAGTGAGTCCTTCCTTCTCATTAGGTGGCCAAAGTATTTGAGTTTTAGCTTCAGGATCTGGCCTTCTAAAGAGCAGTCAGGGTTGATCTCCTCTAGGACCGACCGGTTTGATCGCCTTGCAGTCCAAGGGACCTGCAGGAGTCTTCTCCAGCACCATAGCTCAAAGGCCTCAATTCTTTGGCGCTCAGCCTTTTTTATGGTCCAGCTTTCACTGCCATATAGAGTTATTAAGAACGTATAAAGGCTTTCCGAACGAATGTTGGAAACGTCAAGAAGGGACCTTTTATCATTTGTGGTGGACACATGATAAAGCAAAGAAATATTGGGAGTGTGATTCATATCTTAATACAGGAAATTCTTAAAAGCGGATAGAGAAAGAAAACCAGAGACTTTTCTCTTGGGGTTAATGGACAAAGACTTAGAAAAAAGTTTTTTGTTTTTTTTTTTGGGGGGGGGGGGAAATTTGACATTATATATATATATATATGTTGACGGCAGTAAGACTACTCTACGCACAGAATGTGGAAGGTCACCTCGATCCCCACAATGGATGAATGGCTGCAAAAACTGATGAAACTAGCAGTGATGGCTAAACTGATTAAAGAAAAAAAAAAAAACACAAATATTTTTATTTCTACGTGGAAACCGTTTCTGGACTTTCTGCTTGAGGTGGGGGGAAAAAAAATAATGAAACGTCGATTTGGGGTTTTACCGATTAGATCTGTTGTTATTGAAATGGCTAGTTTCTACTATTACGTAAGAGTAAGAAGTGGAGGTTTGATGTTAGCGTTTTATTCTACTCTACCAAAAGGAGCTGGGAATGCCTTTTTTCTTTCCTTTTCCCCCTTGCTTCCCCCCCCCCCCCTTTCCTCTTCCTTTTTCCCTTTCCTAACTTCCTTACTTATTTACTTTTGCATTTTGCTTGTATGCTAGATTAAAGGTAAAAGGTAAAGGTTCCCCCGCACATGCGTGCTAGTCGTTTCCGACTCTAGGGGCCGGTGCTCATCTCCGTTTCAAAGCCGAAGAGCCAGCGCTTGTCCGAGGGCGTCTCCGTGGTCATGTGGCCGGCATGATTAGATGCCAAAGGCGCACGGAACGCCGTTACCTTCCCACCGGAGCGGTCCCTGTTTTTCTACTTGCATTTTTTACGTGCTTTCGAACTGCTAGGTTGGCAGAAGCTGGGACGAGTAACAGGCGCTCACTCTGCTACGCGGCACTCGGGATTCGACCCGCCAAACTGCCGACCTTCTGATCGACAAGCTCAGCGTCCTAACCCACTGAGCCACCATGTCCCTTATGCTAGATTATAAATTAATAATAATAAAAAATATCCATTAAAGTCAACAAGCTACTCCAAGCTACTCTGGGGACTACCTACCCACCATCTAAGTGTACATCGAGTGAACTGAGGACACGGGACCCGCCCGGTCACCCCATAGGACCCACCTACCCGAGTCTCACCTTTCTTGAGGCGGTACTGGTTTTTGCTATTGATCACAAGGGATCCCTCTCGGAACTCGATGCCCATGGCAAACCTAGGGAAGAAGAAAGAGCGAGTCCTCCTAAGCACGCCGCAGCTGAGCTTAAGTCTGCAGTTGCTCGGGGAGGAAAAAGCCGTTACCCCAAGTTCTTGGTGATTTTGCTCAAGAGCTCCGGCTTCTGCTTCTTCACCATATCCATCACAGCGGCGTAGACCTCGCACAGCTTCGCACCTAACACAACAGGAAGCAGATCAGAGGATTCAGAAGACGACTCCACCTCGGAGGAGATACTCCGCAGACGGCTCTTTGGGATCATGCGTGGCGCACCCTGGAGGCTACCGCACTTTCCCACTCACCGTGCCGCAATTCTTTCAGCATTTCCTCCTGCAGTTGTAGGAGGAAGGCGTAGTTGTCCTGGGTTTCCTGAGGCGGGTCCACCATGAGTGTGCGCACCAGGTTGGAGCAGTACGATTTGTAACGTATGCCCATGGCACAAGTGACGGTCCCAAAGTGCATATAGTTCTTCTCGCTGAGGGCAGAGAAACCAAGGTTAGAAACGCGATAGCGGCACAGCATTTCGACCTTTAAAGGTCTCCTTCTGACGATTTAGGTTGCTCTGAAATTTTTCGGAAGGAGCCATCAAGAGGCAACTGGGCTTTCTTTTTCTTTGAGGACGTTTCTCTTCTCATCCAGGAAGCGTCTTCAGTTCTGACCGGTGGTTTGTGACCTGTCAGAACTGAAGAAGCTTCTTGGATGAGAAGTGAAACGTCCTCAAGGAAAAAATCAAAGCCCAGTTGCCTCTGGAAAAAAAGCACCTTTGGAATACCCACGACCTGGATGACTGAGACTCTCCATGGATATTTGGAAGGAGAAAATGGAAACACGGCACGAGCAAATAAAAGCCAATCCCATGAAAATATTTTTAATTTCTGTCTTCTGTCTTCCCATTCGGTGTGCAAGGGGAATATGGACTGCATAGTTAGAGACTGCAAATTTGTAAACAGGATTTATTTTAATGGCAAACCAGGACCCATTATTGGTTGGTTACAAACCACTAGCAAACCAGAGTGAGGGGTGCTCCGTTACTGGAGGCTTTCAAAGAGACTAGACAACCATTCGTCTGAAACGATATTGGATCTCCTACTTGAGCAGGGGGTTGGACTAGAAGACTTCAAGGTCCCTTCCAACTTCTTATTATTCTCTGTTCTGAACCTGTCTGCATGTGATTTCATTCGGAAGACATGAGCATTAACTCCAGAAACTTCCATTTAACACATCGACCTGACGATAAAATAATCGCCTAGGAGAAGTGAATTTTACACACATTTGCCTACCTGACAACACTGAACTTGAGATTGTAATTCCCTCCACTTTGGATAATCGGAGGGTAACACATCTCCACGGTGGAAGGGTCAGCTCCAGAGAGATATTTCTTCTCCTCAATGGCCTTCTCTACAGACTCAGCCAGCTTGCTGTGCCGCACTTTCTGCCAGATGATGAAAATCGGGAGGTCATCAGACACTGGAGGAAAAGCCCCCACGAATTATACTTGACGAAGGGGTTGCTGGGCGGAGGCTGCCACGTACCCACTGGACTTGGGGAGGACTGATTTGCAGAACTCCCAGACTTGGCCAATATTGGTGAGACAGGCATAGCCAATCGGAGGGCAGTAAGAAAGCTCTCGTCTCTTGACCTTAAAAATATCAACTCTTTCTCTTACCCCTTAAAAGAAAGCAGCCAACATAGCCCTGTGTAATTTTATTACCCCTGTCGGGAAAAAATCAGGACAGCCGGGATGCCCCAGTAGGACACCCGAGGTTTAAAGGACCCAGGATAGATATGAAGCATTGACAGGGCATCGTGCCCAGGTTGAGACAGGAGAAGGAAGCAGAAGGACAAGTTAGTCCACCAGGGACCTGTAGTGGCGCAGTGGTTAGATTGCAGTATTGCAGGTTCACTCTGCCCACTGCCGGGAGTTCGATCCTGACCAGCTAAAGGTTGACTCAGGCCTTCCATCCTTCTGAGGTCGACAAAACGATGACCCAGACTGTTGAGGGAAATATGCTGACTCTGTAAACCACTCAAGAGTACTGTAAAGCATTATGAAGCAGTATTTATTTCTAAGCGCTATCGCTAGTCAATGGCGACTATTGGGGGAAACAGGTAAAGAACAATGCTTGGATCCAAGGAGAAAAAAAATTGACCTTCCTAAAACGTAAAAAGCTCCTCTCCCACTTCCCAGAAGACCACATAATCCATTTTGCCCAGAAGCCACTAGTGGCCAGGTTTCTCCCCTTACCTCATCAGCGTCCACAATCTCCATGACTCGCTCCTTCAAGAACTTGTTGAAGACCTCTGAAGTGATGGTAGCCGCTTTTCGCATCAGGCCGAGTTCCCCATCCTCTTTCACCGCCATGGTGTAGGCCACCACGGCACTGATGTCCGCCTGCAGCAGAGTTGATTGATTTGATTATATTTATATGCCGCCCTTCTCCCTAAGGACTCAGGGCGGCACACAACAATAAAAACTAAAAAAGAACATGAAAATACAAAATTTAAAAAAGAATTAAACAGTAGATATGTTCAATACATAGTAACCCCATAAAACCACATAGAATGTAAATTTAACATATACACGTACACACGTACCATAGTTTTTATACATGTATGTGCGTGTCTGTGCGAATTGAAAATTTTTTAATATCGATTAGTTGTATTACTTCTCCCCTGGTTTGCTTTTCCCCCTTAATGATATGATTATTCCCCAAGGACATGAGGGCTCCCATAAGGATTGACATAGATATAGAGCAGGGGTAAGGCAACCTTGGCTCTTTTTATGACTCGTGGACTTCAACTCCCAGAATTCCTGAGCCAGCAAAGGCCCCATTGTGCTCTGGCACCCGGGTGCCTGTTGTTCTCACCTTCTCAAAGCCTTCCTTGCTGAGAGCCTCGTTCCAGCTGTTCATGAATTCCCCAGGGAATTTGTCTTTGCTGAAGACCCCAATGCGCTTGCCCTTCTTGCTGTTTTTCAACGCGTCGATCATCTTGTCAAAGTTGGCCTTGTTGCTTTCATTCTAGAGCGAGGCGGGAGAAATCAAAACTGAGGGAAAAGCAACTTCTCAGCCCCCTCTGTAAATTTCAACCCTCCAAACTTGCTTTATTCCATACAGTACACCAGGGATGGATCGTCTGGCACACTACACCCCTCCCCCACTTTTGCATTCCTGAAAACCCCTCCAATTACACCTTCACCCCATTGTTTCGAAATAGACAAGTGTGTCACGCAGCATGACTCTAGAGTAGCCTTAACATGCACACACACACAAAAAAGGACCCCTCCTCACACTTCCTCAAAACTCTCAAAAGCTTCACCATTCAAGGTATAACACAGAGATCCTTAGAGGAGCCATGGTAGTGCAGGGGTTAGAATGCAGTAGTGCAGACAAACTGCCCACAGCCTGGAGTTCAATCCTGACCGGCTCATGGTTCGCTCAACCTTCCAAGGTCAGTAAAACAAGGGACCCAGATTGTTGGGGGGCGGGGGGGGGGCATAGGATGACTCTGCAAACAGCTTGGAGAGGGCTGAAAAAGCACTGTGAAGCGGTATATCAGTCTAAGGGCTACTGCTATCGCTATTATCCGGGTGCCATTTACCTTTTCCCGTACAAGCAGGGTGACAGCTGGCACCCCGTTCGTATTCTCGTTGCTTTTGTTGTTTGCAATCTGCTTCAGGAATTCCACTTTTTTTTTGCTGGCCATAAAGATGATCTTGTCTTCGCAGAAAATCATGATGGTGTCCGTGAGTTCATAGCCAAAAAGCCACGTCTGGGGATTGGGGGCAAAGAGGCAGGTGATCTGTCAGGGCCTTTTCCCACTACACATCCGAGAACCCCTGCCTTTCTCAAACTTGCTGGAGGCAAGAGCAGGCCAGCCGCAGCCTTGCTTACCTGCAGGGCTGTGGACTTGGCATACACGGTCTCTTCGTCCACTCCCACGGCGACCACAATAGCATCAATGGTCGCATATTCATCCTCTCCTTTCTGCAGGGAGACAAGAACACCAACGTCAGGCAATGGATTCCCCCCTCCCCTTACATTAAAAAATGGTGGCATTATGTGGAAGATCACACACATAGTTGCTAAGTGAATCGATTTCCCCAAATGGGCATTTTTGGCTGGACCCAGAAGGTAAATGCAGGAAACAGGCAAAAGAATGTAAAAGGTAAAAAAAATAATCATGGTCATATGACCACAGGATGCCTCAAATGGCCATAAAGGTGAGCGGACTGCCAAACGCTCAAAATGTCATCGCCTGATTACAGTGTGAGTTTGCGTGTGTGCATCATAATTTTAAAAAACAGGTCATTTTGAGGGGATCCATTGTAACTTTGAGCAGAGTTTAAGCGACTGATTGTAAGCCAAGGAGTATCTGTATTTATGGGCCTCTGCATATATCCTGTTCCAGCCGTTATATTTTATATTGAAGAACATAATGCCAGTTTTTTTTTCCCTCATTCAAAGTCACTCACCCAATTACTTCCCTGAATTATTATATAAAAGATTAGTTGCTTTGCTTGTGTTTGATCCGCTCGATACCTTTTTCCCTGGAGAGGTTTAGGTACTTCTGTAAATTCAGTCTCCCAATAGCCTTCTTGTATACAGTTGATGTCCATTTGTCTATTTAATTACAGCTTGAGGAATACACTGATGTAGATTTTACTGCAACTACAGATGATTCTAATGACTGACAGGTTTTTCTCTTTGAATATCCAACATAGTGGCAGGAAGGCAAGAAAACATGATCTGAGGCAGGCCATTATCTTGTTTTTCCACTGTACCACGGCATAAAAAAAGAAACTCAGAAACTAAGAAAGTCCTAATGTTCTTAATGCCTTAGATCCAGCCTCCAAATGGGAAAGAAAGGCAACAAGCAAATGACAACGTTTGCTACCTGGACCGTTAAAGAACTTTTAAAAGAATAGAAATGGGTAGTAGATCATTTGGCCTGAGAGGTGCCTACAATCCATAACTGGGTGGTCTGAATCCTGACAGCTTAAGCAGGTGGTCCTCAACTGACAACAGTTCCATTTAGTGACCATCCAAAGCTACAACGGCACTGGAAAAAGTGACTTTTTTAAAAAATCCCATTTATATCCCGCCCTTCTCCGAAGACTCAGGGCGGCTTACAATCTAAGAAGCACAAATCAATGTGCTTAGACTTATCACACTTATAACCACTCCAGCATTCCCCATGGTCACGTGATCAAAATTCAAAGGCTTGGCAACTGGTCTGTATTTGACTTTGACAAGCAAAGTCAGTGGGGAAGCCAGATTCACTTAACTACCAGATTACTAACTTAACAAATGCAACGATCCACTTAACAAAAGTGTCAAGAAAAGTTGCAAAATGGGGCAAATGTTTCGCTTAGCAACATACATTTTGGTCGTAACGTGATTATCTATAATTATATCAGGGTCTTTGCTTTTAGATTAGACGGTTTCCATCACCACAAACTGGTCACTATACCAAAACTAGCCGAACACCACCACAATGATGGACACAGAATTGATTATATTCCTAAAACTCCATTACTCCACCTCTCTCACTCCAGAATCAGAGATAACAGGTCGTGACCTCCTTTTCAGGTATTTGAAGAGTGCTGTTACATTTCCCCCACCCCTTTGTTGTCTTAAGCTTAAACATCCCCATCCCTTCAATCTGCCTTCCCCAAATCTTATCTTCCAATCCCCTGACAGTTATTGTTGATCCTATCCAAATCCTTCTGAAAGTGTGGTCCCCAGATTGGATGACAATTAAGGCGAGGTGTCCAACCAAAGCCCCAAAATCATTAATTCCTTTCTTATCTAGAATTTTAGGTTTAATTATTGGATTTTTTAAAAAATAAAGGTGCTATTAACATGGCATCCATGACTCCTTTTGAAAAGAAGTTCAGGAAACCATGACTTAAGCTTTTTACCCATAGCCATTTCTTTTTAAACATACAAAATTGAGCCTCTTCAGAAAGTGAACAATACGGCGCATACTCTGGAAGTCTTTGAATATGCTTGCAAGGGTTAAGGAACAAATTCAAACTCGGAAAAGAAGTGATGCAATCCATAAACTTGGCATTTGTTGAACATTATCTAGAATCCATGTTTGCTATGGTTTAATTTTCAGATCTAATTTTGTCTTGTATTATTTGATTACTTGGTTTCAGACACATCACATATGTCAAAAGTATCTATCATTCGTTTTTGTAACCTATGTATCGCCTAAATACCTTTTACTTTGCTTGAAGTATAGGTAGCCCTCAACCTAAGACCACAATTGAGCTCAAAATCTCTTTTGCTAAGTGAGACATTTGTTAAGTGAATTTTGTCCCATTTTACAGCCTTGCTTGCCCCATTTGTTAAGTGAATCACTGGAGTTGCTAAGTTAGTAACATGGTTAAGGGAATCTGACTTCCCCATTGACTTTGCTTGTCAGAAGGTTGCAAAAGGACTCACGAACCCTGAGACATTGCAGCGGTCATAAATATGAGTCAGTTGCCAAGCAACTGGTCTGGTGACCATGGGGGGATGCTGTAACAGTTATGTTAAAAAATGGTCATCAGTCACATTTCTCAAGTCATTGTAACTTCGAATGATCACTAAACAAATTGTTCTAAGTGAAAAATTACCTGTACTTGTGTTTCATGTGTGTGTGTGTGTGTGTGTGTGTGTAAAAGCCACTTTGCAAAGTTAGTGACTCTTTCCCAAATTCAGAAAAGTTCTTACTAGCTGCACACCAATTTGGGTGCTTGACCTTAAAGGCAACAACTGCAATTTGGAAACAAGACTTGTGTCATGAAAACCTAAAACCACACTTCTTTGCAGATTTATAACACATTTTCTATTTGCCTTGTCCTCAAACTGCTATTCCAGTACTTTTTCTGCCAGCACCACATCCTAGACTTAAGCTTTGTATTTTGGCTTCCCACGCAACAAAATTTCACACCTATCACTGCGAAAGTGCATTTTAACCTGTTTCTGGGGCAACAACCCACCCAGCCCATTTCTCCAACCCATCAACATCCTTTCAGGTTTTGCTGTCCACTGGGGATATCCCACTAGCCCCAATTTAGCACCATCTGCGACCTGCACTAATAAGAGAAATACAGGTAACCCTCGACTTACAACAGTTTGTTTTAGTGACCGTTCAAAGATACAACAGCACTGGGGGAAAAAAAAAAGTGACTTACGCCCAGGGCTTTTTTTCTCATAGAACGCTTAAAACGGAGTTCCGGCACCTTTTTTTGAACGGAACCTTGTAATGTAGGCAAGGCAGGTTGTATGACATATGTGAGTTCCGGCACCTTTTTTCTTTTACAAAAAAAAAAGCACTGCTTACGCCCGTTTTTTTTCAGTTACAACTTTTGCAGCATTCCCCACGACGACCACAGGATCATGAGCCTTGGTGGAGCAGAGGGCTAATGCCTCCTTAAGTAAGACCAGCTGCCTGCAATTAGTGCAGGTTCGCATCCCACCAGGCTCAAGGTTGACTCAGCCTTCCATCCTTCCCAGGTAGGTAAAATGAGGACCCAGATTGTTGGGGGCAATTAAGCTGACTTTGTAATAATGCCGCTTGGGTGTGTGTGTGCGTGTGAAAGCCCTAACAAGCAGGCCTATACATAGAATGAAGGCTACTGCTAAGCTTGTAAGCCGCCCTGAGTCTTCGGAGAAGGGCGGGATATAAATGTCATAAATAAATATATATATATATAAATAAATAAATAAATGGCAGACGTTTGGCAACCTTGCAAGTCTCCCTGGGTCAGGTGATCCCTTTTTTGGGGGGACCTCCCGATAAGCAAAGTCAAAAGGGATGTGTGCGTGTGTGTGTGTGTGGGAAGCCAGATTCACTTAGCAGCCACGTTCCTCACTTAACAACCGCCGCCATTCACTCAGCAACCGCAGCAAGAAAGGTCGTAAAACGGGGCTAAGCTCACTTGACAAAAATGTCTGGCTTAGCTACGGGGAAATTTTTTTTTTTTTTTGGGGGGGGGGGGGGGCTGGCTCGGCTGCGGTCGTATGTCGAGGACCACCTGCCTAAGGAAAGAAATTCTTCCTTTTGCTGAATGGGCCACGTTGTTAAAAAGGCGACTTCTTGCAGCCAGCAGCCATTGAGAGAGGGACGGCGGGGGGGGGGGGGGCCCCCCCCCCCCCCCCCCACACACACACATACACCCTCTCCCGGTTTAATCGTGCTTTTTTTATTACTTCTTCGGCCTTCGGGGTCACAAATTCCGGGCTTCAAACTAGCCCCCCCCTCCCCCGCCCAAGAGTCTCTCAGTGAGGAGATGGGACCTTCGAGAAGGCCGCCGGTTTCCAAGGGAACGGATCGGGGGATGCGCTAAAAGCCACCCGGCCTCCCACCCAGGCAGATATCCGGGCCTGTTTCGGAACCCCTCAGGCGGGAGGTAGGAACGGCGCCCGGGGGAAAGAGTGGTTGGAGGAGGGGAACCCCCCCCCTCCTCCTCCCGGCCGCCGCCAGCCGAGGCCGCACCTGCCAGTTGCTGTAGAGGCGCGTGACGCGGCGGTAGTAGGCCTCGCGGTCCAGACTCAGCGCCATCGGAGCGGCTCCGCCGTCGCCCCGCCTCCCCGCCCGCTCGGCCGCTCGCGCCGCCGCGACCTCGTTCCTCGCCGCGACCCCGGAAGTGGAAGGTCTTCTCAGCTCTCGCTCGCTCGCTCGCTCTCTCTCTCTCCTCGCGAGAGTTAGCGCGAGACTTCTGCTTCGGTTTACGCGCGTCCTCGTTCACCTTTAGCGGATATAGGAATGTCCCACACGTTGTCACCCGTTTTCCGCCCCGCCCCGCCCCCCCGCACTCCTCTTTTATTATTTCAATTTGGTTGCTTATAGTATTGATTGGTGTGTCTGCCTCTATTCAGGGCTAAGGCAACCTTGGCTCTTTTTAATGACTCGTGGACTTCAACTCCCAGAATTCCTGAGCCAGCCGTGCTGGCTCAGGAATTCTGGGAGTTGAAGTCCACGAGTCATTAAAAAGAGCCAAGGTTGCCTTACGCCTGCTCTATATCTCTCTCTGTCAATCCTTATGGAAGCCCTCATGTCCTTGGGGAATAATTGTATCATTAAGAGGAAAAAGAAAACCGGGGGAGAAGTAATACAACTAATCGATATTAAACAATTTTAATACGCGCGCACACACATACATGTATAAAAACTGGTACGTGTGTACCTGTATATGTTAAATTTTACATTATATGTGTAATGTGTGTGTGTGTGTGTGTGTGTGTTTATACAGATAGCTAAAAAGTAATATCGATCAGTTTTTTTCTCCCGCGCTTTTTTCTCCGTCAAAGCGACGAAGTGAGAGGAGCGCGCATGCGCGTGCCGCTGCATTTTCAACTGGCTCCCGCTCTTTACCGGGTTCAGTCTCGCGCGCGCCGACCGCGAATGGCGCGAAGGCTTTGCCGGTCACGCGACCTCTTTCCGCTTTCTTTTGGCCCGCCTCCGGCTGTTCTGTAGGCCGCCCCCTTCCCTATTGCCAAACGGGCACGTGATCTCAGGCCTAACGTTCGTGGGGAGAAAACCACGCATGCGCCTAAGGCGGAGCCCTCGCTTGGTCTACATCAGAGGTCTTCAAACTCGGCCCTTTGATGACTCGTGGACTTCAACTCCCAGAATTCCTCAGCCAGGCACCCTGGCTAAGGAATTCTGGGAGTTGAAGTCCACGAATCATCAAAGGGCCGAGTTTGAAGATCCCTGGTCTACATAGAGATAATAATAACAACAAGTGGTCTACAACTTTTGGAGGGGTCAGATTTTTTTTTTTTTAAACTGCGTTCACAGCTGAAAAATCAGGGCAACTCAACGCTTTTATTTTCTATTTATCCTCCCACATTCTGCTACCTTGCATAGTTGCCCTAAGCCAAATTTTTCTCACCCTCCATTAACCTATGGGTTGAAACTTAACATTAAGAAAACCAAGATCATGGCATCTGGCCCTCTCAATTCCTGGCAAATAGATGGGGAAGAAATGGAGGTAGTGACAGATTTTATTTTCCTGGGATCCAAGATCACTGCAGACGGGGACTGCAGCCAAGAAATTAAAAGACGCTTGCTCCTGGGGAGGAAAGCCATGGCAAATCTAGACAGCACACTAAAAAGCAGAGACATCACCCTGTCAACAAAAGTGCATATAGTCAAGGCTATGGTCTTCCCAGTTGCAATGTATGGCAGTGAAAGTTGGACCATAAAAAAGGCTGAGCGCCAAAGAATTGAGGCCTTTGAACTATGGTGCTGGAGAAGACTCCTGCGAGTCCCTTGGACTGCCAGGCGATCAAACCGGTCAGTCCTAGAGGAGATCAACCCTGACTGCTCTTTAGAAGGCCAGATCCTGAAGCTAAAACTCAAATACTTTGGCCACCTAATGAGAAGGAAGGACTCACTGGAGAAGAGCCTAATGCTGGGAAAGATGGAGGGCAATAGAAGAAGGGGACAACAGAGAATGAGGTGGCTGGATGGAGTCACTGAAGCAGTAGGCGTGAGCCTAAATGGACTCTAGAAGATGGTTCAGGACAGAAAGGCCTGGAGGAATGTTGTCCATAGGGTCGCGATGGGTCGGACACGACTTCGCAGCTAACAACAAAAAGTGAAGGACATAAAATCTACGGACAGATAGATCTAAAAGCAATTCTATGACGCCCTGCTTCCCGCCTCGTCACCCCCTTCCCAACATAAATAATATAACAAAAAATAATATATTAAAATTAAAATAGCATTTTCTGATATGACAATGATGCTACCAAGTGATCCCGGAAGTATTGTATCCATCCATTGAGATGCTCTAATGTTTAGCTCTTGTGTCAAAGCCAGGGGGTGACCAGATTACTATCTGACGCATGCGCAGAGCATATTCAGACAGGGCTCTGGTAGACTAGCCCAGGGTTAGGCAACCTCGGCTCTTTTATGATTCATGGAATTCAACTCCCAGAATTCCTGAGTCAGCTGACTCAGGAATTCTGGGAGTTGAAGTCCATGAGTCATAAAAGAGCTGAGGTTGCCTACCCCTGGACTAGCCATAGAGGACCTGGTTTTTTTCAGTGGCTGCTGCTTAAGGACTGAGAAGTTCCAAGGGGAGAAGTTTGCACCTCCACAGTCTCTGTGTGCCATTTTACGACCTTGCCACAGTTGTTAAGTGACTCACCGCAGTTGTTAAGTTAGTAACGTGGTTGTTAAGTGAATCTGGCTCCCCCATTGACTTTGCCTGTCAGAAGGTAGCAAAAGGGGATCAAGGGGCCCTCTGGATGCTGCGACTGTCATAAATATAAGTCAATTGCCAAGTGTCCGCATTTTGATTACATGTTACAATAGTCGGGTGAAAAACGGTCATAAGTCACTTTTTTCAGTGCCGTTGTAACTTCGAATCACTAAATGAGCTGCTGTAAGTCAATAACTACCTATATTCTCTCTCTAGGTTCTGGAAGGAAAAGGATATAAAAATATAGTAACTTTTACTTGATGCTTAGATTTAGGATACAGGCAATATGTGACTTAACCGTTTATCTAGTGACTGTTTGAAGTTACAACACAGGAAAAAAATGACCTCCGATTGTTATCAAAATTCGGCTGCTTAGCAACCGACTCGTATTTATGGTGGTTGCAAGGGCTCTGGACCTCTGTGACCCCCTTTTGTGACCTTCTTGACAAGCAAAGTCCAAGGGGAAGCCAGATGCGCTTACCAACTGTGTTACTAACTTAACAACTGCAGTGATTCACTTAACAACTGTGGCAAGAAAGGTCATAAAATGGAGCAAGACTCATTCAATAACACTCTTCGCAACAGAAATTTTGGTCCACCCCATAAGCCACGGCTATGACAACAGCCTTAAGTCAATCTTAGAATCCTCAAGTGCTCAAGAAGTAAAAAAACAAAACAAAAAAAACCACAAACTGTCATGCCTTTCCTTTGTTTCTCAGGTTTTAATAAAATATACCAGACTCCCAATGGCTGGCTGACTTAGAATATCATGGAACCCAAGAGACCCAAGTGAAGGGAGTTTTCTGGAAACTAAGCAGGCCATGGGTAAGGTAAAGGTTCCCCCGCACATGCGTGCTAGTCGTTTCCGACTCTAGGGGCCGGTGCTCATCTCCGTTTCAAAGCCGAAGAGCCAGCGCTTGTCCGAGGACGTCTCCGTGGTCATGTGGCTGGCATGACTGGACGCCAAAGGCGCACGGAACGCTGTTACCTTCCCACCGTAGTGGTCCTTATTTTTCTACTTGCATTTTTACGTGCTTTCAAACTGCTAGGTTGGCAGAAACTGGGACAAGTAACAGGCACTCACTCTGCTATGCGGCACTCAAGATTCGACCCGCCAAACTGCCAATCTTCTGATCGACAAGCTCAGCGTCCTAACCCACTGAGCCACTGCGTCCCTTACACATACACAAACTACACCCCAAGTTCACAGAAAGGACCAGCCCCCCTATTAAAACCAAGTCCCTGCACCCCATTTTCTCCATAGCCTACCCTGGAGAAGAGAGCTTTGGTTCTTGAGGATAAAATCTCCTTTTTCACAGTCTGTCTGGGTTTCTTTTTTTTTTTTCTTTTGATTTGTTCTTGCTTCACACAAAAACACACAGCCCGGGGCTTGTGGAAACCCCGAAATTATTCTTCTAACAGAAACTAGCCGTCAGGGTCACAAATGGTGACCATGTGATTGTAGGATTCAGCAGCCCTTGTAAATGCATGCCGGTTGCCAAAGGCCCAAATCGTGACCATATGAACGCAGGCATGCTGTGTCAGCTGCCACTTCAAGGAACAGTTGTAAAGTCTTTGTTTTTCAGCACTATTGTAACTTCAACTGATTGCCGAGAGGTCGGTAAGTGAAGACTACCCAAATCTTTAGTCTGTTGAAAAGTTGCACCAGTTATGACCCAATTAATAAGGAGAGGAAAAAAGAAACATTGTTCTCCCAGCAAACTACAATCCCAAGGGCAGGGGTAGGCAACCTTGGCTCTTTGATGACTCGTGGACTTCAACTCCCAGAATTCCTGAGCCAGCATGGCTCAGCATGGCAACCTCTCCATTTCTCCTCAGCAATGCTGGCTCAGGAATTCTGGGAGTTGAAGTCCACGAGTCATAAAAGAGCCAAGGTTGCCTACCCCTGCCCAAGGGACACAATTGTAGTTGCTAGGAATAGAAGTCACAATACTACTTAAATTGCCTGTGAAATTCACAGAATCATATGATTGGAAGGGACACTGGAGGTCTTCTAATCCAGGGGTCCCCAAGCCCCGGTCTGTGGACTGGTACCAGACCGTGGCATGCCAACAACCGGTCCGCACAAACAAGCAAAGCCCCATCCGTGGGATGCAGGCAGCACACAAAACCACACACTCTCTGGTCTGTGGAAAAACTTTTCTCCATGGAACCGGTTCCTGGTGCCCAAAAGTTTGGGGACCTATGCAGTAGTCCACCTCCCACTTTCATTGGTTTTGTGGAAATGGCCAATTATTTCACAAAAACTTCCCAATTCAGGGTGGAGATGCCTTTAAAAAAAAAAACCCCACAAAAAATAAAAACTTCGAAGTCTTTTTTCTAAGAAGCCGGTAACAACTTTTGAAAGCCAGAATAGTTTCGGTGGGTGTCTGAAATTTTGCAGTCCAGATGAAGAGGTGGAACCTGGAGCAAGCAAACGATTGTGTGTGAATACCGATGTTGGTAAGCCAATTACATTAATACATAACCAAGCTAGTGTTGGAATACATCTTGTCCTTATCTTTTTAAAACGTTAAAAGTCATGCTGAAGGTGGCAGCTCTTACTCCCGGCTAAATGTGTTAGAGGATTGTGGTTTAAATCAGGGCTTTTCAACCTTTTCACCCATTGTACCACTTTTAGGATATGGCAACATCCGAGTACCACCAGTCGCCTAGCAAGGTGTCCAAAACGTGATGACCAAAAAAAAAAAAAAAAAAAGGGAAAAAGTGTTGCTATATGTTGCTACAAGGTTAATAGAAACTTGCTGAGCTGGTAGGAAAACAAAGAAATTGCTGAGCTGGTAGAAAAACATAAAAGAAACCTTTTGAAGAAACAAAATTGTATCTTTACAGTATGTGCTAATGGAGAAGGACGATGTGTCTCCAGCTAATGTAACCATTGTAAGTAGATAAGATACATAACATGCCTCACAGACTTTCTGCATGACGCCACTGCAACCAATAAAAGGGGGTGCGTAGATTACTCTGGGCGCTCCCACCCCGAGGAAAGATTGTGTCCGTGTCTTTCTTGTACCATGCAGGTGCGAGGTCCGGTGGTCAATTAGAGACCACCGTTCATCACCAGACTCATCCCACTGAGGATCCCGGCAAGGAAACGTGTCAACTGGTGACCCCGACGTGATTCTGCAAAAGAAACTTTTCACGGCGTGAGTTCTGTCTAGAACTGCGCTGCCCTGACTCCCATATTACGCACCTGGCAAAGGCAAGCGCATCGTAAGTATGGGCTCCTCACTCTCCAAAGCTCTGTCCAAGCACGCGGATGAGCTTCATTCTTTAGTCAGGAAGGCAAATGTCTTGCAGAAAGTTAACGGCATTACTGTTTACCC